>BSAI01000101.1:30212364-30256924 GCA_036245035.1 Adrianichthys oophorus
GGTTGTTTCATCATCGGGGGTCAGTTTGGTAGCTGTCCCCGACCTTCCCTCCTTCCTCATACGACCACTTATTAGGTTGGAAGGAGGGCGTGCTTGCGGAATACCTCGAGGGGCCGAGCCACTTGGCAGTGGTCCACCCCTCCCATGGTCTCCGCACAGTTTCGCCCCCTTCTCTTGGTTTTAAATGCACCTTAGACACGTAGGATCCTTGGTGGGGGGTGCTAGGACATCACTGCCAGCAAGCAGGAGATGTCCTCTCAGTGCTCTACCCTCCAATTTTAACTGCACCGTAGACATTTAGGGCTCCTTGGTGAGAGGGCGATTGGACATCCCTGAAAGCAATCGGGAGATGTCCTCAGTGCCGTGCTCGCCAATTTTAACTGCACCCTTTATTACACACACCCATCAACCACAAGAAACACACCTCAACACACACACAAATACATTACACAAGGAAGGTGGGACTACTGATCTTCTGTCCCCTACCCCATCCCTGGTGGAGGGAACAGGGCCTTCAGCAGCGGTGGCCTTGTCTCCTGGGGGTCGGCCTCCTGGGCCCGGCGGCCCCCTCCCCACGCAGGGAGAGGGATCCCTTTGTCCTCTGGCAAGTCCATGAGCGGGGGATCATATTCCATCTGAGCCTGGAGGGAGTTTGTGTCCTTGTGGTGCGGGTTCTGGCCCTTACCCTCGGGTGCCGAGCCCCTTCTGGGTCACAACATTAGGAGAGCCTGGTCAGGCAATGTACACCTTCGGGGACCCCCACTGCTCTTGGTCATCCTTCCTCTAGATGGGGGTAGCTGACCCCCATCGTGCTCTCTTCTGGATCTCCGCAGCTGCCTGGAGCTTTGGAGCGGGTCTCCCGTGGGGGGCCCGGGCTCGTACCCGGGGCTGGGGTGGGGGGATGCCCAGAACTCCTGGGTGGTGGTGGGCGGCTTGTCTGGGGTGGTGGGGCTCTCGGGGGTGGGGCCCTGCGCTGGGCCACCTGGTGCGGTGGGAGGGCTGCTCTCCTGACTAGGCTGGGCCTTGCGCTCTGCGCTTGCGTACCTCACTGCGCTCGGGTGTTGGGGGCCCGTGTGGCTGTCCTGTGGGCCCTGGTCTGGGTGCTTGGCCGGGCTGCCTGGCGGGTGGATCTCCTCCATTGACCCCACAGTATGGGTGCCGGGGCGGGCCCTGGTCGGCGCTGCCGCCTCGGCAGGTGTCTTGGTGTGGGGACGGCTGGGAGTTCTCCCTCCTTTTTTGTGCATTCCATCATCCACTTCAGCTTAACATAACATTCACCTGAGCACAGGCGTCGGCTCACCTTTGCACCTTCAAATAGTGTGCGTGACAGAATGTAATGCTTTACATGTGTTGGTTGGTATGCACAAGTGTGCGTGTGAACTGGATGTGGACAAGTTTGTGAACACTCTTGGAGCCGGCAGGTATGTAACAGCTGAGTGTGTGGACAGGCCCCGCCCATTTTAGACCAACACTCACTATTGCAATGGGTATAAGCTCCAGCATTTTGTTGCCTGTAGATTAACAACTCTACCTTCCCTTCACAGTAGTCCTTCTCTAACTTCTATAATCCACCATCTCTCTTCCACCCCCCCAACTCTCTCCTTTTCCCCCTTTGCTTTTCCGTCCGGTCCAACAAAAAAGACACACACAAAAAAAAAAAATCAATATTAATAAAGTTTGGTTTAAATTACAAAAGGGGCTTAAACCAACATACATTTTGTGTTCGCTATGATTTATAACCCCCGATTGTAAGAGTAAAATCTGTCTAATACAAGAGGCTCTCAGCTCATATCTGTTTGCTCAGCTGTTGGACAGAACAAGTAAAAAAAAAAAAAAAAAATGCAGAACCTCCTCTACCTGGACCCAGACAACCCAAAGCTGTCCATCCCATATGAGCACATGTAACCAAGGCTTTACTGAAAATTAAATTTAAGACAAAACACCTCTGAACAGACACTGAATATTTTTAAACAGCAAAAGCAAAGTTGTTTTACTGTAAACATTTTATAATCACATTTACATTTTCTTTAAAAAAACAAAAAGGAAAACAACATTTATGCAGCTTTTCAAAGAATCCTAACACTTTTCTGGAAAACTAACCTCATACACTTTCTATACAGAGAAATCCCCAGAACTGAAGTTCTTTGTTTTTTTCAGTTATAACAGGTAGAGGAGTCTCATAAAAAATCTGCACAATGTGTTTGTTCCAGTGAGGCTCCAACCTCTGTCAGGATTCTACATCAAAACTGCTGCTCGTGGGTGCCGGGCAGGCAGAGCTAAAGAAGATGAATAAATCAATCAGCTGTCACAAACATCAGTGAAGCGCCCACGCCTGCGTGCACCAGCAGTCAGTTCCATTTCCACACAGAATGTTAGCTTTGGTCAAATGGGAACAGAAAACATGCTGCATGATGATGTTCTGAGAGTCAGACTTTTGTAAAAATAACTTTTTTTTTCTACTCAAAATGACAAGCTTTTTTGAAAGTCTTTTCCATCAAAAGTCTCATCTAATACATTGGTATGGTAAACAGGGGATAAGGACAATGGAAAGGTAGTGTATGAAATATTATTTAAGACCGAGACAAGCTGAGAAACTGTCAAGGAGGTCTTTCCATGGAATATTCGCTGACGCGTTCAGGCTAACAACATTATTGTTAGAGGTCACAGCGGTGATGATTATTTTATCCCGTAGTTATTTGATCATGGGTTGGCTGTGAGTGTTAAAGCAGCAAAGAGTGACCACACAGCTGATCTCCTACCAAAGGCACGCTGTACTTCCACCAGATCTTAGTACCTGGCTGTACCAGCTTCCTTTCAATCCTGATGAAAACTTTCCTGCTTTGGTCGATTTTAGTCTTTGACATGCCTTTTAAGGGTTCATATTAAACACAAACCATCGTATGTCTAATCTAAAGTGAAAAATGTCTTTACTTTTTCATCAGTTCACTAGGTTTTCTTATACTGCAACTTTTGTCATGTCCTCTTTCACTACATAACTCTACTTTATCTACAAACATTAGGTCTTCTGGCTGACAGATCTGACCTCAGTATCTAGTAACTGATTTAATTATATTGTCATATTTTCAGGCTACAATACAGCACTAAAGTAACATGTCCCTCATTGTCCTACTAAAATAATCTTTGTCCCAATTTTGTCTGGTGGTGTTCTGGTTTTGAATGCTTTCACTGCTCCATTGAGGCCTTAATCAGTCCAGCATTTTAAAAAGGACACTTTGGTTTTCAGTCTTTGTTAGAGCAATTTCAACAGTTTAGCAGACCATATCCAGCACTAAAACCACACCTTGGAGTGTTTCTTGTTAACTTGAGTCACATTGTCAAATCAAACAACTATTTCAAGTTAACATTGTACACTTTTCGCAGTCTTGAAGTTTTGCAGACTTTCTTGAAAACTTTTGCATGCTTTTTGTCTTTTTGACAGTGCATTTTGTCCTACATCCTGACTGGCCATAGACAATGATTCAGTTTGCTAAATTTGCATATCTTTTCAATCGCAAGCAGATCTTTGTTTTCATTCTAAAAAACTGGACTTTTTTTTTTTATGAATGTTCACCTTCAGGAATTTAAACAACAGAACAAAGTGGAAAAATGTTGATGTTAAAATTCTCAGAAAAGTATAGAATGTTTCTAATGAGGGGTTGTGCAGGCTTAAAACATATATAATACATGCAAAAAATCTAAGTGGGTAATTGTGGGGTAATTTTTAGAACGCAAAAATCGGGATTAACTAGGGAACGCTGTACCATACTGAGAAAGCCATTTCAAGACCCACTTCAATGAAAATGGCGTGGTACCACTTTACAATAATACGGTTCCTTTATCAACTTTAGTTAATGCATAATTAACTATTACATAACATGTTAACAGACACTTTTATGCATTACTTTGCATTATTGTGTGTTTTATTTAATGCGTTATGCAATTGCTTAGCATCAAAAACATATTAGTCTATTTGTAAATTCTTCATTTGTTGTGGTTGTTTGTTTGTTTGTTTGGAGTTAAGAAGCAAAAGGTAAGTACTGCTTTCTTGAATGATTTCCTGATCTAACCCTAAATAAATGTTGTGAAGCCTCATAACCATTACTTAACCAAAGTTAATGATTATGAAATGATTATTGGAACAAGATGAATGCTCCATTAGATTGAGATCTGGTGACTGTGGAGGTCATTAGAGTCCAGTGAACTCATTATTATGTTCTAGAAACCAGACTGACATGATTCCAGCTTAATGACATGGAGCCTTATCCTGCTGGAAGTAGCATCAGAAGATGGTACACTGTGGTCATAAATGGTCAGCCACAATACTCAGGTAATGTGTGATGTTGAGGGGGATATTTTCTCAGCACACTTTGGGCTCCTTGATACCAAATGAGCATGCACAACACCACACACCACCACCAGCCTGAACTTTAATACAAGGCAGGATGGATCCATGATTTCATGTTGACACTAAATTTTGACCCTACCATCCCAATGTTGCAGAAGAAATGGAGACTCATAAGACCAGACAACGTCTTTCTTCAATTGCCTCCTGAGTCTGTGTGAATTGTAGCCTCAGTTTCCTGTTCTCAGCTTACAGAAGTGATATCCGGTGTGGTCATCTGCTGCTGAGCCCATCTTAAGGATTCAAGGATCTTTTACCACAGGGGTGAAATGAAATCTGGTCCCAGACCAGCCATTTGCACTGCAAGTATGGCAGAGAAGTAAAAGACGTGTCAGTGTGACACAGAAACATAACTTCAACCTGTTACAATTCCTATATATAATCATAATCCATAATCCACCCCTGCGGGCTTTTCCCAACTGCTGGTTGCAGTCTGCTCAGAACAGACGCCGCCTGTGGAGCTGAAAGGCTGGGTCCGGCATGTTCTCGTTCAACCAGGTTTCTGTGAGACGAATCACAGCAGAGTTCCTCATCTCACTGTAAGCCCCCAGCCTCAGTCCAAACAGATCCTTCTTGTGATCCTAAACATTGGACAGGACAGGAACAGAGACGTGATGGGTGGTCTCATGGCATTAGTCTTTTGACTGGCTAGCACTCCAGATCCTTTGCCCCTCTTTTTTTTCCATGACACGTTTCTTCTTGCTCTCTGTTCAGCATACGTCATTGCGCCACCTCAGTGTCCTCAGGAGCTGCAGCCTACCCAGTAGGGCCCTGAGTCCAGGGTCCACTGTTGTTGTTGTTCTGTTATGCTTGTGTCGAACAGTCCCTTTAACATAATTATTTTGGTCTGGCTGTACTTTATGGACTTCTTAACACTGGCAGTATCATTGAACCTGACCACAAAGTCACCTGAAGATGGAGGACATAGTTTAAAAAAACTAAGATTCAAATTGCATTTCTGAGTATTTCATTACTAAATTTGTTGTGAATCAGGAGCAGAGGAAAAAAAATTGCTGTTTAAAAAAATATTGCATTTGTGACACACAAACTACCATTGACAGGCCACAAACCCCCTGCTTCGCTCCATTCTGATGCATCCACTTGCAGACAAATAGATCCATGTACGTCTTTGTTTTCTTCGTCTGAGCTGGAATCTGGATCAGAATGGTACAGCTGGATAGATCCAATATTGCTCGCTATTTTTGCTGCACCGGTAACATTAAGTTGGGTTTGTGAGGGACTATAAATTAGTGGGAGAGCATGTAAACAGATGGAGGCTGGGAAATGAAGGAAGACTCACTCCATGCCAATGGTCCCACCCTCAACCCAGAGAAACTATGTCCTAGAAAACAAAAAAAGTTTTTTCAGATTTTGGCTAAAAACAGGATATTCATGATCAAAGGACCATGAGGAACCCTTTTACAACAGATTAAAAGATGATTGGCGTGGGAGTTTACAGAGAATGACCAAATTCAAAGGTGTGTTCTCCTTATGAAAGATAACAGTCGCAGGGACATCACTGGAGCTTAACACTGCTGTTAAAATACTTTGACAAGTAAAACAAAAGCATGACTGTTAATTTAAAATATTTTAATTGAAAGAAAAACATTTGACTCATTCAGCAATTAGTGCTGATACTTTCAACACAAGCTCTACTTATTATTGCGCAATATTCTGATATTATTTTTGTCTGACATTGAGTTTCAGGGACTCAAAAGTTAGAGTAAAAATCTGTGACAAACCTCCTCCATCAGACCAGTGAAATTGATGCTGATCACTGGGTTCATTGTCACGTTTACATTACTAGATGAGTTTCTATTTGCACTTCAACAATTTCAAATGGGAAAAAGTTCCACAGTCATTACCATGAACAATTTACATCAAGATGGAGCTTTCAATAAGCTTCCACGGCTGTGTTGAATATTATTAGGACATTGCTTCCATAACAATTACAACAGCTCTAAAGTAGCCTTGGTTTCCTCCAAACGGTCAATTTTCACATGTGTGAAATAATGTGTGGAATTGCACTGGGTAAAACTTAAAGATAAAGAGACAATTACACAGTTATAGATTCAGTCTGATTGAAGAATGAGTTCTTTTTAAAAGGGTTAGGGTTAGAATAGTGTGCATTGTGACTGATTACAGAAACTTTTTTGTAGAATGGGACCACTAGATACTCAGAGCCAATATTCTGATGCTACATCAAACAGGATCCTAACTCTGATTGCACTTTGTTGTTCATTGTTCTGGAATTCAAAACACTTTTTTTAACGTGGTCGAATGACTTTGGTGAAAAAAAAAGTTTCATTGTCACATTTTTAAACATTTTGCAAACTAAAATAAGTAAAAAAAAAAAAAAAAAAAAATGCCCTCAAACAGCAGAAACGAGTATAGACACTTTAGCTATGCTCACACCGTCCTTGACGATTCATGTTCAAGCGTAGTCAAATGACCTCCACAGTCACCAGATCTCAACCCAATAGAACACCTTTGAGATGTGGTGAAACAGAAGCTTGGCATCATGAATGTGCAGCCAACAAATCTGCAGCAACTGCGGGATGACTTTTATGTCAATATGGAGCAAACTGTCTGAGAAATGTTTCCAGTACATTGTTGAATCTAAGCCACCAAGAATTAAGGCAGTTCTGAAGGCAACATGGGGCTCCACCCGGTACTACCGAATAAAGTGGCCGGTGAGTGTACAAAATGTTTTTAAGATTCTGCTACAACAGATAGTCACAGAAACAAAGTACAGATAAGTATCCTGGTATTGGGGACACAGAAATGACTATTTTGTCTTTCCCCTTATTTCTTTTTTTCTTTACTTTTTCTTATTGTTTTAAAAACAGGTTTGAAAGATCCTTTGATACCTGCAAAGATCTGCAATCAAATATGGCTGCTGGACACACATTAAACAGCCACTTTATGTCTGAATGATTGTTTTTAGCCTGAAGTGAGTGACATGCCACAAACGGTCTGTCTGTAGGAAAGGAAAATCATCTGTTTACACAAATCCCAACATGCTAAGAATTGTTTGTCACAGGAAGAAGTCTGTGAGAAAAACTGCTGCAGATAATTGATAGCTGTGATGCTTTTTGGAGATTTCAGAAAAACATGATAACAAAAACCAAGTTGCTACATTCAGTCAATAGTGTAGTTGTACACTGACAAAAAGAAGACAGAAGAAGACCCAGGTCTCGCCTCTCCATAGTGTGACGCGATGAAAAAGGAAAATTAGCCAGGAAATGTAATCTCATTGCAGGATCAACACTAACTCAATACAGAAGAGACAAAGAAAAAAAAGCATATTTTCCACTTGCTTACTTACCACTATCTCAGGGTAATTGAGAGGATAAATACTGAACTGGGACAGCAGTCTGTCCAGTACCCGTTGTGAAGAACCAGTGTCCTGTCTCTTTTTCATTCCCTCTTCCTGCCATTGTTTTACAATCCTGGAAAACACTGAATAAGGTACACTTTACACTCCAGAACAGGATGCTCCAGGTAACAGAGCAATTCACACGTCATTATCATCAACTAATGACTAAAAAGAAAGTTAGAACCTTAGAAGGTAACTCTGAGTTGTTTTCATCAGATCTAAATCGAAGTTTCCAAACTGATATTTCAAAACTGAGCACTTGTTTCGGTTTGGTTTCTCTACAAATCTCTATACTGATGTGAATCCTAACAGACAAAAGACAATTGGGGATGGACCCTATACAACCTACATAAATGAAGACTGTTTTCCACAGCTCCTTAAACCTTTCACTTTTTTTGTTAACAGATGATTTATGTCATGAGGACACATGGTTGGTTTGATGAGGAAGAGGATTGTTCTACTCGAACGCAAGCGCCTTCTTAAGCTTTTGCAGTTTTTGACAGACATGTGGTGCCATAACAGGATGTGAAATGGTAAATGGCGTCTAGCGCTTTTCTACCTTCCTTGAAGGCCCAAGGCCCTGTACAGCCTCGGTCCCGTTCACTCATTCTTGCACTCATGGTGGCTCCGATGCTGAACACTGACGCCAACCTATAACCACCAGTGGTAAAGTGGGATTCAGTGTCTTTCCCAAGGATGCTACAACACATGGGTGGGCAAAGCAGGAATGGAACCTGCAATCTCCCAATCATAGGTTGACTGCACTACCTCTGCACCACGGCCATTAAAGTAGAGTATTGCTGCATGTGCTACGTTATGAGAAACAGCAGTGTTATAATCAGACGACATTGTGATCTCTAGTGAAAGCAGGGGGCAGGTGGAGGAACATCTAGAAAGGTGGAGGTTTGCTCTGGAGAGAAGAAGAATGAAGGTCAGCTGCAGCAAGACAAATAATCTGTGTAAATGACAGGAACTCAAGAGGATCAATGAGGTTACAGGGAGCAGAGGAGGATTTGAAGGGAGATGTTTTGGAGATAAATGCAGAGAAACTGATGGAAATGGTTCGGATACAATGAGAGGAGAAACATTGATGATTTTGGTAAAAGGATGCTAAGGTTGGATATACCAGGAAAGAGGTCCAGAGGAAGACCAAGAGGAGGTTCATGATGTAAAGAAGGACATGAGGGTGGTTGGTTGAAGTAGGAGGATGCTGAGAGAGGTATTAGATGGAAGTGGGCGATTTCCTGTGGCAATCTCTAAAATGAAGCAGCTGAAAAGCAAAGAAGTGTGATGATCAATAGGTAGTATCTAGACAATTTTGTCATAATGCCATAGGATCAGTATATGCTGCTGCAGGAAACATGTTTACCAGAGTTTACAGGAAAGAAAGAAATGAGAGTCTGTAGGGAAAGAGAACTAAAGGACGTCATTGTGTTTGAAGTTGTCCTTCCTCACAGCAGTGAAGATTGTTCATGCATGTACAGCACACAAGCACACATTCAGGGCACAAGTAGGCATCATTAACCTAAAGTGCAATGTTTTTAGAAGTGATTGGAAAACAGCAGGGCAGCTGGTCAACATCAGACAATCCCACAGAGAATGTCAAAGCCATACTAATGCCAAACATGTGTTCATGTGGGCTGTGACATTAACGTTTCAAACAGGAAATGATGGAAACAAACAGAAAATAACAAAAACTTATTTTTATTCTCAGACCTAAAAAATGTACAGAAAAAAAAAAAAAAATTTTTTTTTTACTGTGCATTTTCAAAAAGCTAAAGCTCTCTGTCAGTGGCTAGTTAGCATATTTAAGCTTCCAAATTAATGAAATGTCTGCAGGTTAAATGGGAGTTTAAAAACGTTTTACCATAATTACCATAAGTCATCAAATAATATGTATTTTTTTTTATAAAAGCATGAAAAAAATCTAAATTCAGACATTCTTGTGTTTATGGAGCACCTTTTTACACAGTAAAAAGCAGCTCAAAGTGCTTAACAACATAAAAATAATAGGATAAGATGTTAATTTAAAACACATTTAAATAACTCCAAACAACCTGCTGAGGAATGAGGAAGTCTGAAACTAAAACCCCTTTCAGTTGCAGGAGCTGATACATCATTCCAATGTCTGCCTATGAAAGAGCATCTTTGATTTTTGATGCAGCTCATGAAAAGGTCATTTTCATGTAAAGCAGTTACTTTCATTACTTCTACAAGAAGTACACATTTGATGGTCCCAAAGAGGGCCAGGAGGCTCTGGAATGAGTATCTGCTCATATTATCTATCACCAGTCAGTGTTGACATGAAATACCTGCAAAAGTTCAATAGAATGTTTCAGTGATAAACAACAAATATGCACACCGGTAGAACATGGAGCATAAAAACTTTACAGACCCGCTCCAATGAAAATGTTGTCTTCAACATGTCCTTGTAGCATTTTTCTCACGATGGAGGACATATATAAAGGAAATTAAGATCAAAACTGCATTTCTGAGTATTTCTTCATTAAAATTGATGTGAATCAGGAGTAGACAAAAAACTGTTGTTGGAAAAAGAGCCTATTTGCAATGAAAATATGATGGATGGGCCACAAGCTCCATGCCATGTAAGTATACGCCATTTATTCCAATGCTCTTACACAAATAGATCTATGAATGTCTTTGTTTTCCTTTTCTGATCTGGTATCTGGCTCAAAACTGTACAGCTGGATGGCTCCAATATTGCTATCATTCTTGTTGCATCAGAAATTTTACGTTGGGATGTGAGGGACTGTAAGCTAGCAGGAGAGAGTATAAACAGATGGATAATGGAAAGTGTGGGCAGGCTTAATCTATGCCGATAGTCCCACTCACAACTGAGGAGAATGTGTGATTCTTGTCGCTCTGCAGAAACTATGTGCTGGAAAACGACACAGGCTTTTTGATGAGGGCTAAAAGCTGCATAATCATTTATAAAGACCACTGGAAACGTTTTTACAAGAGATCAAAAGATGATTGGAGTGAAACTTTAAGGAGAAATGTAAAGGATGACAGTGAAAAATAGAAATGTCCCTCAGAAAAATCATGAAATGAACCCTCATGGAGTACACTTTTTAAAAAATAAATGTGATTGCGGTTAAGAGTTTTCTCGTTTGGCGTTCTTAAGACATTCAGGACAGGTGAAACTTTTTTTTTTTTTTTATTTAAAGTTCTTGGGGCTTGAAATTAAAGTTATTACCTTTGGAACAGGAATTAAAATGGGTAATTTTCTTTCAAGATGCTGTGAAGGATCTCCGGGAAAAACAGGAAACATTTAATTTGTTTCTTTTAAGATGAATGCATTCAGAGATTGGTTATTTCCGTGCTGGAAGTGCCCTGGGGGTGGGGGTGGGGGTCCTGCTGTTGCTGAGAGAGAGATAATGCTCAGCGTTTCTCAGAGAAAAGCACGCGGCGCACAGATAAAGGCCATGTTTGGGATCACGCTCAGCTGTGAGCGTTTACTCTAACTGTCTGGTAATCAGCATGTTTCTGGGAAAGGAGAGGTCTCTTGGCGAGTTGCACCTGGACCCCTAAACAGATTGGAGATTATCATCCCAAGACAAAACACACACAGGCAAACAGCATGTGAACAGCAGCAGTGTTCTGTGCTGAACAAGTGTGAAGCCCAGAAACCATTAGCAATGCATTTATTTACTTGAAAGGCAAATTGAAAAAAATAAATTGAATGCATAATTGAAGGTGCCACGCACTGCAGTTTAACTCTGATAAATCATAACAAGAGTAATCTGAGGTGTCTTCATAATTGCAGTAAACAAACATGTTCATTATGGAGAAGCAACAGCCTGGCTGTCCTCTCATGAGATACAGAAACAAGATGGTTTTTTCAAAGCTAAAACAAGGCAGGAGGTTGTCGCCTGCAGAGCAGATATGAATCCTAATTTATCAAATTTGCTCTTGTTTTAGCTTTGCCTGCAGGCACCTGGAAAGTCCAACTTTTACAATTTAGGACAATATTGCAATCTCCCTGCAAACTTTTACCAATATACTTCAAAGCTCTGTTTTAATAATATAACTTCTCAAGCAATGCTGAAGAATTGTGCTGAAGGCTTGACATTTTTTTAAAATACAAGCAACGTGAGGGTCTGAACGAGGCAAGAGAACATGGAAGTATGTTCATCAGTCATTTTTAGAAGTAAAACACAGTCAGCATAGTTTATGCAAGTGGTTCCAGTCCATGGAGCAGTTGGTACCGGGCCAAAGAGAAAAACAATACGACCTACATCTTTTCTCATTTCTTTACAGTTCGGTTCCATAGGATGTTATTCTTTTTTTTTTTTTTTTGCGTGTGTGTGTGAGTGGGGGGGCTGCTGGATTCTTGACCACATCCCACTCATTCTTGACACGTCAAATCGCTCAGTCATGTGTGAAAAATACATCCACTACTTTCTTAAAACGGGTACGCCAACCCTTAAAAGTATTTGTATTTGAAAAGTTTCTATTGAAAATGATCCAGTGACAAAACGGAAGCAGAGCCTTGGACTTCAAAGAAAAACTGCATTTTATTTCAAATGTCGATTAATTGTGACGATTGTTCCCACAGACTATAATAATCATAAATGTGCAATATTCAGCAACCGGCTGTTTAATGTAACAAAGATGCTGCTAATAAAGCTGTTCAAACGGTGGATTCACATTTATAATTATATTTAGAAAATACCAGTTTCTATGAGCGTGTCTTTTTTTATAATTATTTATTAGTTACACCTTTAAAGTCAGACAAGACTGAACTTGGTGCAAGTTCGTTAGCTTCCTCTTTGACTTCCACTTCTTAAGTTTCCACTGTATGGGGAAAGGGAAAATCTATATGACATTTTATTGGTTTGTGCGTTAAATCTAGAGTACAAATAAAATTTAAAGCAGCTGGAGAAATTTTACAGAGGATAAGGATAAACTTTACCATCACAAATTAAGGAAAATTGGAAGCTTAAAAAATCCGATACTTACTGGGGCCTCGTCCAGGCCAGTTCATAAAAATATTGTCTGACATTAAACAAGTCCATCACCTGAAGAAAGTTAAAGATCACTGGCTTAAACAGCTCAGAAGTGTGTGACAAACTCAACACTAGCAGATGAAGACTTTTTATGCTTGGAGCTTGTGCTGGTGATCACAATAAAATGTCAAAAACTAGCTGCATCGACAACATTCTTGACTTGCAAAAGAAAACAAAGTGTTAATCTCTATGGAAATGTGACACATCATTAGTTTTACTAATTCAATTGGGAAAACCACTTTAATGTAGAAAGTACTGATGAGAGAGCAGAAAGGAACAAGAAGATCAGAACAAAAGCATTTCTGAGGGCTTCATAAAGATGGAGCAGACTGGGGCTTGAGTGCAAGTTAAATGTGTGCGATGTCAGAAACTGAGGTAGAAAAGTGGTATCAGAAGGAATGAAGCAAAAGGATTTTGGTAACCTCCTTTCATTTTCTTGGAACAGAATATGTAGTCACTTCCTGAGGTTCAACTCACTGACATATAATGAAAAAAAAAAATAAAGAGTTCCAAATGAAGGAGCGTCAACTCCAGAGGACATAACGGTTAAGTAATGACATGGACGTTAGTACTTATGTGCTCAATAAAATTCAAACCAATAGTGTGTAAAAGCATCCATAAATGCCTGTATTAAATGTGTAAAAATCTCAATAAAGGGCTGACATTTCAGCCGCTGGAGCATTCAGACACGTTTCTAAAATGTCAAAATTGAAAGTCAACATCAGTGATCTTAGAGAAGCATATTTAACTGCTCATTCATTTGGCAAAGTAACAAATAAAATCTTGTGGTCAGTAACACACACAACTGTGGAAGTAAAAGGTGAGATCGGACTGCAGTGCTCAGAGAAACCAAAGTTCACACATCAAGATTGATATCTCAGAGACTGGAGACTTCATTCCATGAAAAAAAAACGGGGCAGCAACGGTGTAGAGATAGATCGATTGGTTGCCGCCTTGCCTGGATTGGTGAATTGGACTTGTGACTATAAGGCACTTTGGGCTTTAATCAAGATAGAAGAGCAGTATGTGGGTAATTGGCATTTACAAGTTCATTACAATGACGAGACCTCCTACAAGGAGGAGATTTCACATCTAGTCACATGGTGCAGCCATAACAACCTGGTCCTCAACACCAACAAGACCAAGGAACTCATCATGGACTTCAGGAAAGAGAAAAGAGGCTCACATCACCCCATCAACTTCAATGGGGTCACTGTTAACCTGTCTTATCCTTCAAGTTCCCGGGGACCCACATCTCAGAGGACCTCTCCTGAACCACCATCTCCAGCCTGGTCAAGAAGGCTAAACGGCAGCTGTTTTTCTTTAGTCTCCTCAAAAACAACCACCTCTCCAAGGCCATTTTGATGAACTTTTACCACTGCACACTAGAGAGCATCCTCACCAACTGAGTGACAGCTTGGTGAACTGCTCTGCTGCAGAACGGAAGAGACTTCAGCAGGTGGTGAAAACCGCCCAACGCTTCACTTCCAGTCATAGAGGGCATTCAGAAGGAATGTTGTTTGCGCCGAGCACGTAGTATTCTGAAGGATACATCTCCCCCCGCCCACAGACTGTCTTCTCTTCTGCCTTCAGACACTTCAGTGTTCCCAGGACAAGAATCTGCCGACTGATGAACAGTCATCAGTTCATCAGCTCCTCCCACTTTCCATCCAGGTGATCTGGTTCTCCAGCACCTGATGCAGACCTTGTTTAGCGGAGAGACGTCTGAGCCGGCGTGATATGTGTTTCATTGTCTCTCATGGGTTATGAGGTAGGCATTAGCGTTCAGGGTCTTGCCCAAGTGAGGGTCTTACCCTCAGTGGAATATTTTAATAGCTCACCATTGTTTTGTGATTTACCCCAGAAATTGCTCATTACACTCCCTGGGAATGTGTGCCAGTCCTTAACCTAACTGAGACATAAAAGAAAAGGCCATTGTTGACCTCGTAGAATGCATTTCTCATGTGTTTCTTTTTTTCTTTAAGGAACTTATATAAACATTCATGAAACATCACCCAGAAAATGTGGGCTTTTTTTTGTTGTTTTAAGTTTTTTTTTGTAATTCTGTCATTATAAGTATTTTCTTAAGGGTAAAACAGGACTTTGGTTTTCATCTATGATAAACAAAATTATTTTTGGCTGTTTCCAATTCCTACTAAAGATGCTTTACCATTTTTTTTTAATTGTTTGGACAAAATATATAAACTGTCTGATCAAACTTTGAAACCTTATTTTTTTGTGCAGTAATGTTTTTAGTTTTCTGCACTCACACAGGAAATACATTTTTTCTCTCAACATCGCAGGTGGAGAGGAAATGCAGCCGCTTTGGGAAGGTTTATTGTTTTCCTTTTACAAAGCACTATTCAAGGTCACTGAAGTAACACAGGACTGTGGAAGGTAAAATATCAAAGAAGCTATTGGTCCATTGGTTTTATGAACACTAAAACTGCAAAGAATTTATTGACTTCTGCTGGGTGGGCAGAGCATGGTTCCCCTTAGCAGTGAGTGGTGACAGTGGTGTTCAATGTCAGCCTACCTGCATGAAAAACTGCCATCTTCTTTATGTGTTTTTTTCCAGCTTTTAAATTCAATATTCTAATTAGTATGACACACAGTCTGACGAACAATGAATTTATCAGAGGGACAAAAAACAGTCTGCCGTCAGATTTGATGTACAAATCATTTTTGGCCCCACAGTCTTGTCCAGACTATGTGAATGAGGAAATGTGTGATGCAAATTAAATGAAAAAAACAGCACAGCTGTATGTGTCTTTAGATTTATGCATAAAAGATGACAGTGTAAAACCACCAAGCCACTCTCAGAATTGCATCTTGTGTGATGGATGTGGTTGTCTGTTCTTAAAATTTATGGCTGAAAGTGTAAGTGCCTGGGAAGTGGGTGTATGGTGTGGGAGTGGCCGTTTATCTGCTGTAGTTCATCTCTGACAGGCTCTGTTTTCCCTTTTTTCTCCCATTTCACCAACATTTAAAAGACAATTGCATAAATCTGACACTTTGTTTACAACGAACTGTCAGAAGATCAAGAAGAAATGTGGAGCTAATTCGCTCTGATGACAATTCTCTGACCTCAAAGTTCATGTCATTCTGCTCCTTTCAGTGCCTCTCCTGATAGGCACACTTTCTAATGGTCCTACAGGGGCTGAGGGGGCAAAGACAGCATTAAGTGAGAGAGAATGTTGCTTTTGAGATGACCTGGGGGTGGGGGTGGGGGGTGGGGATTTTGGCTCCGCTGCTGAGCGACGTAAGTTAAGAACGACAATACAAGGTAATTGCTTCAGTCTGGACACGGGAATCAATGCAGGGGAAAAAAAAAAAAAAAAGATTGAGATTCACAACAAGAGCTTTAGGCAAAGTACTGAAAGTGTGTTTCCTGTTTCACAAACATAAGCGTTTACTTTGTGCTGATATTTAGAATGGCTGTGCTCACCTTTGTGTGCAGTTGTGGTGGAAATTAGTCCCATTTCTCTCAGTTCCGCTTGACATATTGCAAGCATGAACCAATAAAGTGAAAGTGTGGTTGAGGTTTAGAGATCAGAAGAACAATCAAAAAGTTAAAGGAAAGTCAATGTTTTAATCAAAATAGTAAAGTATGGTGGATGTGCATCAATCACAATGTAACGTATGTAATGTATAACACAAGTTCTTTATTAACAATACAAAAGTACTAAATACACTGCTTTATTTAAACCCCATATCTTTAATTTTAAAAAAGAACGAAATAAAGATAAAAATCCGCTGGTATGGAAGACTTATACCTAGGGAGTGATGTCAGTCCAAAGTATTTGCGCCCTCATCATTCTCAGTCATTTCAACCCTTTTAGTTTCTTTAGTTTATCATTTTCTGCAAACAAATGCACCATCCATCCCTTTGTATAGATTTGTTGCAAAAGTATTGTTCATGATCAAAGGTTTTGTACTTCTAAAATGAGATTTGTGTATCTATAAAAATGATTTGCATCTGTAGAAAAGAAATTGTTCATATGTGAAAAGGTGTAATACGTTGCTAAACAAACTGTCCGTTTATAGAAAAGTTTTGCAACTGTAAGAAGAGATTTGTGTCTGTAAAACAGTTTTGTATCTGTAGAAAAAAATGCCCATCCGCAGAAATGTTTTGTTCATGTGTGAAACGTCACGGGCTCATATGAGCACACACATCGAACCACAATGACAAAACCCATGTTACAATTCTAGTACAATTCTTTTGTTTCTCAGTAAAGGAACCAATCGGAAATCTTTCACTGTCATCCACTCGATGTGCTGCTTGAACCAACCAGTCACTAGGTGAGGCTGCTGAAAGACAAATCTCTTATTACAAATATGAAACCTTTTTACGCGTTTTACAATACTTTTGTAACAAATCTTACTCCATCCCTTTGAATCTGACTAAATAATATTGTTCAGTTTTCATCACTGCATACTGGGTGCTTAAGAAGGTCTTGAGCTCTGTTCTGAGGCCAGAATGCACAAAGATTCAGAGACAAAAAGATGAATTAAATTATTTTTGTTTTTGAGTGACTCTGCTGGCGAGAACATTATGGCTGAATCTGAAATCTTCCCCCACGGCTTCTCCCTACCTCTGCATGTAGCGCTCCAAACGGAGAGTTATAGAGAAATTGTGTTTTCTAATTAGGACGTCACTCCCTCTCAATGACGTTATCAATAGTCACTGGTCGTCTATGTTAACGCATAGCTTCCAGCGCTCGTAAAATACAGAACAACATCCGTTTTATAACTTTAGAAAGTCATACATTTAAATGTAAACATCTGTGCTTAAGAACACCCTCGCAGAGGAGGGATAAAGAAGCCTCTGCCACTACAGTTTCCCCTTAAAATAAATATTTCCAACAGCCCTACTCCTCCAAATACCCCAGCAATTGGAGGGTGTGGAGAAGCTGTGAGAGTAGGGCAATAATTTGGATTCAGCCTAAATTTGTCACACCAAAGTTTCACTGTAGTGTTGCAAAGACAAGCTAAAGGGAGGAAAAAAATGCATGGCAATACTAACTTCTTCCTCACTGCTTCTCCGGCAAGATGAAGTGCAACAAAACCAGAAACTGATCATTGGTTTGGGGTTCAAGTAAAAGTTTTGAGCAGGTTTTGTACTAAAAGTTTGCAAATACCCGTTTAGAAAGTGCAAACACTAATGCAAATTTTGCAAGATTTGAATTCATAGGTGAGCTTATTTCAGGTTTTTTTTTTAATAAACTTTGACAACCCCTGAAACTGAGCCCTGCTGCTGAACACTGCTGCTCCTGTAATCAGCATGTGATGAGTGTTAAACAGGAGGCATGCATATGGATTTTGTCCAAATAAAAAGAAGTCTCAATAGTTGTCAAACACTTTTGTGCTCTGCATTTGACCCATCCGTAGGTTGAACAGTGAGTCCAGTAACAACAGTTCAGGGGAACCATTTGGTGAGCCCCACCTCACCCCATTTCAACCCTTACAGCTGAGTGCTGAACAGTTACTGTGAAATTGTTGCAAATGTATTAAAATATAAAAATAACTGAGCAAATACTTCTGTACATATCATTTTGAGGTTTCTCATTTTTAATACATTTGCAACGATTTCAAAAGAACTTTTTCAACATTGTCGTTGTGGGGTGTTTTTTAAAGAATTTTTCAGGAAGAAAACTTATTTCATCCATTTTGAAATAAGGCTGTGACATCATAAAATGTGGAAGAAGTGAGGCTCTGTGAACACTTTCCTGATGCACTGTATATTTAAAAAAACAAAAAAAAAAAAAAAAAAAAAAAAACCTTTGGTGCTGGATTTACTTAATAGATTCCCTGTAGGATTACTTTTGCGCTACATTTTCCCTCTGGGCTAATGAAGGGAATTTTATCTTTGCTTAAAGTTTAGCTTGTGTCTCTGTCACATTACATTGGTGAATGTGTGAAGAAATTACACTGTTACTATAAATCTCTATTCCTTTCTCATAGTGGAGGTGATGCTCCTCTTCATTTGTCATTGTCACAACTTTTTCAAGGTTAAATCAACATGCTCTGCTAATAACAGCCTTTACTGGATCTTTTGCAGGCATCCAAAGGGGTTGTCATGTTTCAGAAAAAGAAACCCATAGTGGAGTTCTGGAAATAATTGGGCTAGGCAGTAAGAGAGAATCAAATCAAATCAAACTTTATTTCTATAGCACTTTTCCTATGAAGCATAACACAAAGTGCTTTACATTAAAATAAAACAGATTAAAAACAAGCACAACCATAAAAATGTAGACCCCCCCCCCCAACCCCTTTCACAATTCCCACCCCCTTAGCTGATGGAACCCATTGGGAAACAGGCTGAGCAAGGAATGAGAATGAAACTTGTGAGAGCAGGATTCAGTGAGATGAGGAAAAGAGGATGGCAAGGTAGGGAAATAAAGAAGAAGAGGTGAGAGAGAAAGAAATGACAGATTCTAGTTTATTTACTAGACTTGAGGGTTTGGTCATTTTGATCATAAAAGGAAAATAGAGACATTACTTACCGAAAAGAAATACAAGTAGAAAGAGAAAGAAAGCATAATCAAAGACCCACATCAGAGACAACAAAAGGCAGACAAAGGCCATGGAGCCATTTCTATTACAAAATCCTAACAGGAAGGAAAGCCAGGCTGGAACAAATGGACAGTAATTGCATACAATCTGTCTTCAGAGCTCAATCACTTTGCCCTACAGGGACCATTGGTGAAACACCTTTCTCACACTAATCTAATAAACTCCCATATCACCTTCCTCCTTGTGGACCTATAACTTTCACCTTCAGAATCATGCTGAAGGTGAAGGAAATTGTAATGTGAATGCTAGTCTGTCTTTCTGGCTTATTCAATGAATTTAACAAAAGAAAGACTGAGATGAGCTGCAACACTGGGCTGTTTGCAGACATTAGCACTTGCGCAAGCTTTGTGACTAACATTAGCTACCATTTTAAGGAAGCAACGTTGAAATCTAAAAGAACAGAGAAGAAAGTAGCCACTTTTTAAACAAAGCAAAACATTCATTATATGAAACTGTTTATGTAATACATTAAGGAAAAGTGAAACTTCATTAAACCAGTCAGACATTATCAGTGGATTGCTCTTGTTTTTTCTTGGCTTGATAACCCAATGCTTTTCTGAAATGGCCACCAGCCTTCAACGTGAAGCAAACACCCCAAAATGCAGCAGACCAAATTAACAACACTTAAAATATTTCAGCACGAATCAGCTCAAAAAGGACTTCAGTTGCTTTTAATCTAGCCCATAATACTGGTTTGATTAAACTGAGAATCCGAATAAATAAATGACTGAATGCATAAAAAACCCACACAATTAGATTTTTGATTGAGTTTGATTGCTTCACATCTGCAACATTTCACAGCAAAGTCAATTATGAGTATATGTTATTTTTACACTCCTATATCTTTCAAATTTCAAAACACAGATAAAGTATGAGTGAAAGTACCTCCAATTACCATGAGCAGTCAAATCGAATGCATGCTTATTACAGGGGTGTCATATTTTACTTTTTGATACATTTTTCCGCTCTTTCTCCTGCTTTATTGACTTTTTGGGGTTTTTTATGCCCTTTGAAGCTAAAACCTGGTCATACTTCATTCTAAACCCAATGGAGACAAAAATAAAAAGTAGGAAACTAGAGGAAAAAGCAGGAGACTCCAGGAGGTGCGCAACACGGTGTACCCAAAAGGGCGCCCCCACCTACACGTCCGTCTACAATGACAGAGCGTATGCTCGACATGGTTCAGCACATCCACAGAGGAGCTCGCCCCACCACTCAAGCTAGGCCACAACCCCCTTGGCATGGAACAGAACCTTTGCGCCAGCCCCTTCTGTGGCAAGATGTAGTAGAGTATAGCTTGGACAACCAGGGTTACTGTATTTACCGCGATCAGCGCAACAGCTGGGCTCATGCAGTCAATGCTCCGGGACCTTGACATACATACACTCCTTCATGGAAGATGTAATGCAGGCAAATACGCTGGATATTCACAGACCGCTACAGCGAACCTCCTCTGCAATCTGCGGTGTAGCCAGCCATCTGGTGAAGGCCTCCTGGACCTGACAATGGACCCGGTCCCATGCCTTGATGCCTAGATGACCAGGAATACCCACCCAACGAAGTAGGTGAGGGGGGTGACTCATATGAGGATGACAACATCAACGACTTAGATGAGGAAGAAGGCAGTGATGGCTACTCGCTCTTTGGCAACCAAGAGGTTGGAAACAACCAACCAGAGTCCATAGTTGCAAGTGATGCTGCTATTCCACCGGACCCAAGCACAGGAGTCATACCGAAACATTCAGATTGGTGGAGCCGACAGGCCCTGCCTCCCGACAGCTCAATAGTTGGTACTCCGGCGGCCCAGCCCTCTGTCACAAATGGCACAGTAGATGAGGTGTGCACCGACTCAAGATTTTTGGCGAGGTCTGGGAGCCCTGCACCTCTGTCAGTGCTGGCGGGTTCTGTCCCTCCTGGATGCTCCGAGCCATCAGGCATTTCTGAGTTGTCTGATTTCTGATGGGTCAGCAGAACGTGTCGTTTACATTCAGAAAAAGTGACCATGAGCCCATCTTAATAGGGGCAGGAGCATTCAGCGGACCAGCATATGGGGGCAGTGACGGTCTCCCCTCTACGTGGAAACTTGTACCCCTACTCCACTTCCAGTGACAACAGCAATTCCTCCTGTATTGACTTTTCTAGCACTACAACCCCCGTCTCAGTAGGGGCATTTAGCGAACCAAACCCTCCAAGCCAACTGGCCTGACTCGTCTGTATATAGGTGTTGTGCATGGTGTCGCTCTTAGCATTGTCTGTGTAAGCAGAGGAGAGGGGGAGGGGTGGGTTGGGTTTTTATTGTGTATGTTTTAGTTTTTTTTATGTAAAGCGCTTTGGGTTGTGCAATGTATGAGAAGAGCTTTTTATAAATAAAGTTAGATTTGTTTTGATTTGATTTAACCTTTATGAGAAAGAATTTGATGTTCAGAGAATTCTGTCTCGGTGTTTTGAAGAAACTTCATCAAGCTCTAAAGAGTGATTCAGAAATAATCTTAGAAGTGTCCCCTAGCTAAATAAAGATGACTGCAGAGATCAAATTTCCATTTGCTGATAGATCTGCACATTTTGTAGGGATGAGGCCCACAGGAGGACTTTACCTATTATGATCATTATTTTTAGGGTATGTTTGCTATGATGCATTTGTCTGTAATGTGAACATGTGCTAGTTTTATGTGCTCTTAGGCTGGGTCCACTTCTTAGGCTTTGTTTATTTATTGCAGGGGACCTCCAAATACTTTTAAAAAACAGCGTGATATTTTTGATTGACAGCATTTTGGTCTTTCAGGTGTACCACGAATTGGAAAGGCCTGATAAGATAAATATTCCATCAAATAAACCACAACTACACTCAGACTGTTTTTGGAGAAGGAAGCTGACCCACAACCAGAGTTCACAAAACAGTGAAAGATGGCCCAGTGTGAACATACTTCTGTTGAGACATCTGATTGGTCCAATTAATAACTTGCACTGTAGAAATAATATCATGAAAAAAAGTTTAAAAGAAAGATAAAAGTAAGAAAAAAAAATTAGGCCTTTTGGTTTTGGAGATGGGCCTTCAGAGAGTTTGTAAGTGAGATGTTATTAAGGTTGGTACAGGGCTCTCCCAAAATATTCATATTCACTGTTTCCATGCATAAACAACAAAGCTGTGAAAAGATGAAATGTCCCTTGCTGTTAAATAATGGACAAATGCATCTGATTATTGTTTGATCTCGCTGGATGACAGTTGACAAGCGTTAGCGTGCAACCAGAATATATTTAGTGGCTGTGATAGATTAGAGATAGAATAGATAATACTTTATTCATTCCCGTCAGAGGAAATTCAGTTGTCTGATACATACCACACCCAAATCAATTGCGTGATAGTGTTTGTGTTAACAGAACATGATTTCTTTTCTGTGTGTTTAACTTATTTTGTCATACATTCACACAAGCCAGCTTTGATGTAACCTGTGTTGCACTCACGTGTCTCATGTCTGGTTTTGTTTTTTGCATATCACCAGAGAAACTGGTTTGAGAGAACTCTCATGGATCAGGAGCAGTGACCCCAGACTATTGCATCCTTAATAAAAAAAAAAAAAAGCCAAAACAAGCCAAAACAAAGTCAACATGTTTTTCCAGAAATGTGCTATTTTTTTTAGGAGTTTTTCCTTACAGAGAAGGAGAGTCTAAGGGCAGGGATTCCCAGCTTAGTTTAGTCTGTTTAGTTTAGCAACCAGCTGCAACCAGCAATTTAAACTGTAAAAATAAAATAAAGTCCGACCAGGTTGAAATTGGTGGAAGAAGGTTTCAGGTGTGATATGTGGCAAAGTGGTGTCATCAAGAATGAAAGGAAAGGTGTCTGAAACCTCAGACATCTTAGCTAGTGTGTGTTACTTTTCGGCTTATCCCGTCAAGTTCCAACAATGAAAAGTCAAAAAGTTTGTTTTTTTTACACGCTCTGGGAGTGGACCCTGCTCCTACTGTGGTCTGGGTAAGGGTCATGCTGTGGAAGATGTGAAATGTAATTTTTTCACTTTAAATCATGCACCCTTTTTAATTAGCACTTGTACTACTCATAAACTACCCTTTTCGTTTGTCTTCACTCCTCCAGTGACTGTAGACCTTGTCCAGGTTGATGGGCTTCTTTTCTTCAGTGCTACAAACACTGTTATCAGATTTCTGTAAGAAATAATGCCTGATGAAGTGTCCATCATCAGAAATCAATGGACAAAGCAAAGGGCAGCTGCTTCTACCAAATCCATTCATTTCTGATAACGGACACCTCAAAGAGGATTATCACGCTTATGCCAGCATCAGTTGCAAAAAATAAATATTCAATAAATAATTAGTATTTCATTGTGTTGATTTTTAGGTTTAACCCCTTGACGGCTGAATTTATGTCCAGTGATGAAAAAATAATTCACTTTGATGCTAAAATAAGTGAAGTTTGGAGCTAAATGTGTTCGATGCATATTTGCATATATGTATCTACTTGCATTTACTCTGCAATTCAGAAAGACAACAAACTATTCAAAATTAAATGCAACATTGCCATTGACTGTAAAATTTGATATAGATACTGGCATGTCCACTATAGAGCCATTTGAAGGACAGAAGCATTTGCTACTGTCTTGCTGTTGTGATGAACTGTGGAATAGCGAACGTCCACCTAAATCCGTGTATCGTTCGTTTATTCATTTTTTCAATTTAAAATCAAAAACAATAAAATGAAAAACGAATCGTTTTTCGTTTTTTTGTCTTTAAACCAAAAATGAAAAAAACGAACCGTTTTTTTTCTTTTCCGATTTGTGTAATAAATCAAAAATGGAGCAAACGGAATAACGAGCGTTCAGTTTAGTTTTTCGCGATTTCGTCTGAAAAGTCCGGGTCAACCGGAAGTAGTTTTTTTAAGTGCTTTATTGAGGACACACAATGCGAGCTGCAGAGCTAATATGGCTAATTTAGAAGAATGTTCATGTTTAGTGACAGAGTGCTTTCAGTAAAGTCAAACGCATGCAGAGATTTCAGAAATGTCAGGGAGAAGATTCTGTTTAAAGCTCCAGCTCCAGAGAAAAAGACACATGACGGACGGACAACTTAAAGTTGCACTTGTGTCAGCCATAGATAAGGTAAGAACGACCCTTAAGAGTATATTTATTTTATGAATAATACACAATGTAATACTGGGGGGTTTACCGTATCTGCATTTACCTATGTAATATTTTACCATAATCATTAGACTGGCCCAGTCATGTGCAAAATAATAGATATTGAAAATAAATAAATAAAATGTTAATTAAATAGCAAATCAAAGAGTCATATACTTAGAACATTTTAGATTATAGTCAGAGAAATACTATCGTGTTTGACTGAAAGAATGTATTTTTATTAGGTTTTGGTGTTTTGACCCCTCCCTAATTGCTTTTCTAGTTTAGCCTGTTTTCTCCTCATTTTACTGAGCTTGATTCCTGAATCAAAGACCAACTACAGCTGCTGGTTTTCCTCAGGGATTTCAGTGGAGCTGGAGTCCAGTGCAGAGGAAGCTGCAAGCATGTATGAGCAGGAGCTGGGGTCTGTTACCGAGGTTTCTTCATCTGCAGAGGATCCTTTATCAGAGCACGACAGATGTGATGCTGAGCAGCAGCGTGGGACAGACTTTCCCTGACACGACTCTTTCCGATGCAGAATTTAACCACAGACAGACTTGTTCTAGATGCATTTCTTCATCTAATAAATGTTACTGACAGACATGCTGATTATAAATGTAATATTTGAATGCATAAAGAAGCCACAAAACAAAACCCCTAACTATCTCTGTGTTTCTGTTGTTGAAAAACATATTCATGTTAAGTTTGTAATAAATATACTGCTCTGCCATGAAACCATGTTGTTTATTTTTATATTCGTTATAACACTCATGTCAGCATTCAGTTTTACCAGCAAGAAGAGACATTTCTAAACAGCTTTGAAAATGTCAATATTGACTGTTTTAATAAAGCTTTAAACTCCAAATGGTAAACATGGAGCCAGTAAACACCAACTCCTAAATAAAACAAGTTCACTATGATGCAGTCCTTTTGGATGTTGTTTTCCTGCTCATGAGCCCGACACTTTAAGCAGGAATCACAGCTCCTCTTCCTCAAGACGTCCTTAACAACCAACCAGACTCAACCAGCAGGTCCAGAAAAAAGGCTTTTCCAATGACCTGCAGTTTTAAAAAATGTAGAGATTAGAGTCAAAACATAATCAATGAAATCCATCATAGAGATTTGTCTGTATGCTGTATACCATGGTGAAATGACTAGTCTTTTTTTTATTCCCTTGTAGAGCTGTCCTCTGTTTTTCTGGCTCTGCACAAACTTTTCTGGAACTTTGCCTCTAGAAACTTGACCTGCAGAAATCACACATTTTAACTCAACATCGTATTTGATGTTTTATTGGAGTTTACTGTAGGTGTCAGTTTATGTAGATGTTCAAATGTCATTTTCAATGTATTTGAATGTTTTTTTCACACATTAACTTGTCTACTGATTTAAATGTTAAATATATATTTAGCAACACTGATCCCATATAATTACTTTATGAATCACAGAATCATCCAGGCTGGCTGGGGCCATTTCTAGTCTTGTGGGGGCTCTAGGGTAGATGCTGGTTAAGGGCCTTCATTTTGTGAACTGTAGTGAAGAGATTCCTAACCCCTTTGGTGTACTAAGACAGCTCTATCTAAAAAAAAAAAAAAAAAAAAAAAAAACACTATTTATGACTACAAGGGGGGGAAAAATCCTCTTTATCACAATAAATCGAAAAGATTCAATAAACTAACAATTGCAATTAAAACAACAAATGTACACTTAAAATAATGCCGTAATTGCCAGAACTGGGTATTTGTATGATTCAGAGTCTCAGCAAATGTCAGAGTGAGTGCAGGGAGCAGAGCTGCTGTTGCATGTACAAACGACTGGTGCAACAGCCATTGTTTCTGCTGTTAAGGTTTGAAATGCAGTCATTAGAATTCAGAGCGATGCAGAGTACAGATGCCTGAGTTGCTGTGTTTGAGATTGAGAACTCCTGGCTGTCCAATTAACTCCTACTTAATACTGTTCAGGTTGTTGCTTTGCATGCATGCAAGCATTTTCCAACAGTTATACATCACTGTAGCTTCTGGTTAGATACAGGCAAAGCCGACAGGATGCTTATGGTTCCTCGTCCCTCACAAAAGAAGCATGTTGCTGCAGTCTTTGGCTTTAGGTAATGCATGTTCACACATACACGCCATGGTCAGCTCTCTTTTTTGCAGTAATTCTGCAATAAATGTAGTTTTAAAAGGCTTTATGATGTTGCTTATGCCGAGCAGCTACCGTTGACCCACAACCAGAAATGTTGAGTGTGAATATGGAAACAGCATGAGTGAAATGCATTTCACAGTAATTCTGAAACCACAACAATTTGCTCCATAAATGCTGTTTCTTATTCTGACACCAAGGTATTCTTTCACACACCCCGTTACATTCCCACCTGGCCTTTAACACAATTCTTTCAAGTAAAGATGGTGCTCCCATTTGTCACCCAATATGCTAGGTTCACTCCTCACAGGAGCATTTAAAGAAGGGGTGTTTTAACCACAAGCACAGATCAAAGTCCAACAGCTATGGCCAGCTTTTTTTAGATCTGCAGATTTCACCTTCTAATTTGAGCTTTTCTGGGTAGTTTCCACAAACCAAGCGGCAAATTATCCTCAGCTTTGCTGCAACTTAGCAACATTCACTTCCCGAGGGTCTCTGATTGCTGGTAGGGACTTGTACTGCATCTCAATTAAAACTGTAAAGTTATATTTACACTCAAATATCTGTTTTAAAGAAGCCAACAAGTTTCCTTGGAGCCTCATGACTTGTTGCCTAAATACATTATTTAAGTTACACAACATCTATTCCTCCAGCCATTTTCTTCTTCTCTAAGCAACTATACCAACTGCCCTCTCCCCGGTCACTGCCCCCCTCCCCTGAGGGGATCCCTGGTCAGCCAGGAGACAGAGGCCAAATCTTGATTGCTTGCCCATCTCTAAATGTATTCCTCCAAGCCAAGAGATATGGTAACAACAGTGTTGGATGTTACTACTGCTTAGTGACATCATCAATAGTCGCCTGTCACCTGCGTTAACACGTAGATGCCAGCACTCAGAAATGACAAAACAACATCAGTTTTAAAACTTTTAAAAAGTCATGGAAAAAAACGAATTTAAGTGTCACATTAGTTAATGAAATACATTTAAATGGAAACGTCTGTACTTTAGAGCACACCCACATGAAGATATGCATTTCTCCTCCACACACACCACCGTACTGGCAGAGGGATAGCCAGCCCTAAGTCGCTACAGCTCCACCTTAAAAAAAGACTTTCGAACATCACTACATCTTCAAATGTCCCTACAACTACCACTACTGCCACTCCAACCCCTGACTCTTCACACAGCATCTCAGAGACACCCACTCCTTCTTGTTAAACCCATACTGACTTCTATGTTCACCTCCTCCTTATTTACTTTAATTCTCCAAAACATTTAGCATTGCAATACTCATGCTGACATAATACAAGTGGAGATGTGCAACTGGTACATTATGTCTTTTGGGGATTTCACAGAGAAAACAATCAAAAGACTTTGGTTGTCCATCATTTCGGCGCTAGAGAAGGAATTCTTTGCTCAAGGGAAAAAAGTTTTTGCTAACAAGCTGCCACAGCCTCTAGTTTGTCAGGAGCTCTCTGTGTTCGTGTTCTTTTACATGCTTGAATCCTGGAGGCATTCCAAAGTGTTTGTGGAGTGCATTATCAAAACTCATTAGAGGAGTGAATTCTGCATGTAAGTGTGGATTTACAATCCATGTAAGAAAATCAGTCTTTTTCATAGAAAAAGAATACATAAACCTACAAACAAAAAAAACAAAACCAAAACAATTGATTTTACATATTGGTTCTTTTGAGTCAACTACCAAGAAAATAACCTTTTGTGTGACTGAACTGGCAACAACAACATGTTTGGTTTCATGTAAATGTATTCTATATTTTCTGATAAAGAAGTGCATCATCCCTGTGACAGACTGCTGACCTGTCCAGGGTGTACCCCACCTTTGCCCAACAGTGACAGGATAGGTTCCAGCAGCACATGTGACTCTGTAAGGATTGAAAATGGACAGATGGATGGAAGTGCATCATTTCTTCTTGCAGAAAAAGTCTAATTACTGGGGGGTTGGTTCTTTTTAGCTTTGTTTTTTTAATATATATTTTTTAGGTCTACATATATATATTATTTTGTATGTTCAGTTTAAGTTCAGGTTTTCTGTTTCCAACTGTCACACCAGATGTTTGTTACAATTTTCCACTTGAGCTCTGTTTCAGAAAAAATAGGTTTTGAATTGCCCATTGGTGTGTCTTTGTTTCACTGTTCCCTCTTTTGCTTTTGTGTCACGTTTTCATTGAGGTTTTGCTTTCTGTGATGCGTTACTGCTTTTTTAAATCAAGTTGAAATCCTCCTGGCTTTGGGTCTTTATTACTTTAACAAGTATAGTGACCCCGAACCATTGACTGTATTAGAAAACTGGACTGATTAACCCCTCCCCGTCGCATTCCAAATAGGAAGTACCTGCCCCAAAATCCCATAGAGTTCTATAGAGAAAAAAAATAGCTAATACTCAGTCATTGTATTTGTTAGAACAACCATTCTTGCTCTGATACATGTTTTAGTAGATCTTAATAATCCTCTTTTTTTTTCATTTTTCTTTAGTTATTCAATTTATAAAGTGACCAATACGATGTCTCAATAAAAGCATGTGATACCTGCTGGCCCCCAAACGTTCACAATGTTTGACAGATTCTCAAAAGCCAGCTTTCGGGGGAAGCTGTGTGGACTTCCAACAAGCTCACTCTTGAATGGCGACAGTAGTTGCTATAGAAACAAGGTTTCTGACCAAGTTGGACCGATCGCTGCTTACAAACCTGTCTGGCTCCACATGGCGGTGTCTGTATCGTGGAAAAATGGAGATTGAATTGGTTTCATTTCACTGGATCCGTAATTATTTTCACACTCAGTGCAGTTCTCTCATATGGTCAATGCCCCCAACCCAGGTCCTCGGGAGTCACTGTCCTGCCAGTTTTTTCAGCAGCTCTGATGACCTATACTAGGTGTTTCCATTTAATCAAATTCTGGATTTATCTGATTCTGCTCAAAACCAGTGTTGGAGACTGCTGGTCCAGTTGAATCCTCCTTAGGTCACATGTTCTGTGTGTTATGACCAGATACACAACCACAGAGTCCAACTTTGATGATGGAAACCAGTTGTGAAAACCTTATGTCCGGGGGAAGAGACAATTGGTGTCAGCTGCTGTCTCCTTCGAGTGTGATAGGACGTCTTGAGTATAAAATGGCCTTAAATTGCTGCCATTCTAGTCTGAGTGGTCCCACTGCTCCACAGCCTGTCCCCGAAATAATCCAGAAGTATCTGCTCGCTCAGCTTGTCTGGAGGCCTGTTTTGGGATTCAGTCGAGGCTGAACAGGTTGAATTACATAAACACATCTAGTTGGTAAAAAATTCAAGCGGCAGAGTTTGCAAGTCTATATTTAAATGAAGCTTCTGACTATACTTAGATGCTGACATGAATGTTTGCTTGATCTTTATCTGGATCAAAGAGTGTTTTTGACAACTTTTATTACCAGTGTTAAATAACATGTCACACCAATTTAAGTGGAAGCTCCCAGTTCCCACTGCAAACCCCCTCTGTGTCTGAACTGCTTTAGAAGGCACAAGGTTATGTCAGAAAATGTTCCTTTTTGATGTTTAGAAACATTTTTCAACTCATTAAAAATACATCTGACAGATCAATAAGAACATCTGGAGCTTTATTTTAGTTTTCTATATTGTTTCATATGTAACAGTGGTCAAACATGGGGCCTCAAAAGCATCTGACAAGTACCAATGACATCTGAAGTTGGTGTAGTTTTAATGAAACAGTCGGTGTTTAAAAACTGGCCTACAGGCTCACCGAACGGTTTATGAGTGATAATATTTTCTGTGTGTCCTGTACAGGTGTGCTCATTTTTCACCTGCAGACAGCTCGTATCCACACAGAAGAGCAGGAGTGATTACGCTCATTTTTATTAGGTTTGACTCAAGTTTTGGGTTGACCCTTATTACAATTTTAACACGTAATCTGATTTTTCAACCTCTTGTTTTACCCGATATTTTTATTTATTCCTTTTGCTATTTACTTTGGGATGTTAGGCTGTAGGCTTCTTTTTGTGTTCACTATGATGAGGTGTACAGATGAAGAGACACTGACTATTCTGTGGTCTTTGTAAACTTGTTGTAACAAGAAATAGATTTTTTTTTCACTATTTAAATAACAGTATCAATAATAAAAATTATCCATGCTTCATGTCTCAAGGGCACTGTTTGCTTTTTTGTGGACACAAACACATGAGCGTTTTTCATAGCAGTCAAAGACAAAAGAGCAACACATCAATTGATGTGTTCTTAGCAGTTCATACTCATGAAAAAGGTGATGTGGTGGGAAATTACAGTACCTTAGTACCCTTAAGAAGAGAAGAATAATGAAATGATATCCTTCGAGTCAGAATGTGTTTTCCTATCCCAAATATTTTAATTTTACATTTTTTTACACATCCTTCTCTTGTTGTATCTGTGAAAGTCTCTTATGGAGACGGAGGGGAAATAAAACGTTGTTCAGAATCTGTTCTTCTTCAATGATTTTTGTCCAAATAATAATAAGCTGGTCTTATCTAACTCATTGTCACAGACAAGTGCATGCCTGTTAAATACGGCAGTTTCATTTTTACTCCAGGCCGTTCCCGAGCTGTTTCTGCAGCTCACCACTCCCCCAGGGGTTGGGTCAAATGCAGATAACAAATGTCACACACTGAGGTGCGAGACAACCAATGAGACTCTGACTCTACTAAAAAAAATACATTGAGCCTTAAGGAGTACTCAGACTGGACACATTTGGCGCTTGAAGTAAACCAGAGTTTGTTTCCCTCAATAATACAGAACTAAGTTTCAGTCTGAATACATCCCTGAACCCTGGTCTGGGACCAGGGACTGCTCCCTGACCCATCTTTTGAGGTGGTCTTGGTTCATTTCCAATCGGACAGAACTTCAGTTTGCTCTGAAATTCCTGAGTCAGAATATGGTCCGTCCTGGGACTGGAACAACTGGACCAAAACAGCCACTGTAGCTGGTCATTAGCAGACAAACGTCGACAGTGATGCAACAGCAACTCATTGAAATTTGGTCAGATGAATGCAGGCTCATTCATTAAAAAACTTTTAACGTGAAATACATTGCATCTCACACTGTTTTCCTAACAATCTATACGTCACAAACACTTATCACCGTACCTCATAGCCGTAGCATCCCCAGCAACCGCTTTGCAGCATGCCGTAACAAAGTAGCAGAAAAAAAGTGTTGAACCTGGCCCTCATTTAGAGTCTATGTATATTAGAGAAGCATCATCACTGTCCACTTTTAAAACTCGTTTAAAGACTCACTTTTATGCCCTTGCTTTTAACACAACATGAGACTCCAGCTGTTTTTACTGATATTTTATTGCTCTTATTATTTTATTTGTTTTTATTGTCTTTTTATCTTGTGTGTGTACAGCACTTTGTTTTAGCTTTCTGCTGGTTGAAAGTGCTATATAAATAAAGTTGAGTTGAGTTGAGTGATATATGACAGTTCCAGGGATGAAGAAAGTGAACCAGATGCCTCAGATTTGGTAGTTGGTGACTTTATAATGTAAAATTTACATCAAAAAACGTACATCACTCTCCCCTACTGCTCCTTTATTCTATGGTATCCCCACCCTTACAACTTTGGTAGACTAAACTTCTCAGGGTTATGAGGTTAGGGCATGTTTGAATCATTAACAAACTTCTTTTCATTGATCTAGTTGGGAAATGTTAAAGGTTAAAGAAAGATGGAAAAATCTATAAAGACTTCTGAGAAGATGATGATACTGCAATGACATTCTAACCACACTTACTGCTGCAAGGACCTGAGGTCATCTTCATTCATGTTCTCAAGCTCATTTAAGTTCCTTTCCTCAATATTACTGACAATCTGACTGAGCCTTTTCATGGCCTTTATTTCTAGATTATATCACTCCGTAAATGATAGTGAGTTCAAATCCTGCAGTTAAGATAATCTAATAACTATCTAAACTATGTCTACAGACATTTTCTTTACAATACTTGCTACATAGAACTAATTAGAAGTGTAAAAAGTGTAGCTTCTGCATAAATTAAAGAAACAGAGGACAGCATTGCTTCCTAATCAAACTGAATGTGGTTCTAATATACATGTGCATGATTTTTCAGATTTCCTTCATTAGGTTGGTAAAGTAATGCATGCATCTTTAAGCACTTTGTTGGCAAAGACATCCAACTGCAACATAAAAATGCAATAATCAAATAAACAGTAAAATCAGAATCTAAATTTAAAACAACAAACAACAATTTAAAACAAGCTCAAATTCAGTGACATTGTTTTCAAGTTTTTTCCATTTCTTTGATGTTGAGCCAATTGCATGTTTTTAAGTTAAAAGTTGGGGTACAAAGGTTAGTATCCAAAATGTATTAAATATTAATGACATCTCTCTAAAGAAAGGACAGAAAGATAACGAAGATGAGCAGAAAACAAGAGTCACGTGACAAAGGTTCTGTTTACAAAAAAGAAAAATCGAAACCCTGAAAACAAGAATCAGCCACAGGGAAGCTTCACTGCATCCCTCTGAAGATTACATTTGACTTGGAGAACACTTCTACAGGGCGAGAATGTTTATCATTGAGATAAAAGCGGTGCAGTGTTGGAGACTTACTTTGATAAATGAAATATCCATGTTGGAGTATTATGAGGATTAGGTGTGTCCAGAGATGTCTCTGTTCACTCGATATCAGAGACAAACCAGGCAGCTGGTTTTGACTTCTGCTTGGATATGGTTGCATTAACTTTGTTTAATCTTTCGCGTTGGGTTTTCTTCCAATCTTATATAAAAAAAAAAAAAAACGCAAAAAACTATATGATGCTTATGCTTTGACCATCAACTTAAACTATACAGATCCAGAGGGGAACAAGTATTTAGTCAGCCACATATTGTGCAAATTCTTTCACTTAAAAAGATGAGACAGGCCTGTAACTTTCATCATATACTTCAACTATGAGACTAAATAAAAAAATAAAAAAAATAGAAAATCACATTGTGTAATTTTGAAAGAATATATATATAATATATATTGAATACAGCAGGTTAAGAAAATGGATGGACGATTTAGATGCCGATCTCTAATAAGATAGATACTTTATTCATCCCAAGCTGGGAAATTCAGTACAGTGTTGGACAGCTGCCACTGACGGCGCTACACGTCCAGAAAAAGATGGTGGCCAAACTTCTTTAAAACACCCCTCCCCTACCCTCCTCCCTTGGGTCAAGCACAGTCATGCAGACGCCGGGTGTCTGGTACATGTGCTGTTAGATTTAGAGTTTAAACTTCGTGTAGTGGCAAAGAACATTCTGGTGAGGAATCTGCGCAACATTCTGAGGTGGATCCTAAACGTATCTGAGAATGATGCAAGCAGATGGATGATATACGGCTGTGGAAACAAGCAAACTATTTCCTGGTGGAGGTGCAAAGAAAGCAAGCGACGGATTAAAGAACTGGTTTGAGAATGGATTACTGAGCAAAGACGGAAAGGTGCGCGTGTCTCCAGGATCCACATGAAAGTGAAGAGGATTTTTGATACGGAGATTGATGATGCTTCAAAGAGAAATGAAACGTTCACAGCCAGTGCTGATCAGAACAGAATACAATGTTCTCATCAATCAATCTATCCTGAAATGTTCATCTGCTGATGTCGGCATTTGTGACCGAATTTCACCGCAAAATGAACACATTACCCATCACCGTTCTGTCTGTGATGGAATAGACGCCGGTCTCTAATAACATTTTTGGAATGAATGCTACAAAAGGCAGAAACACAGAATGCATATCCATCTTGGCAAAAATGTGCATGTTTTCATTGGCAAAATGTAGACACGCTACCAAGCCAGCTCTAGGTTGACGTCATGAAATGGGCGGCACCCACAAGGAGCTTCAAGTCGTCTTATCTGGTTAAGAGAAAAGTTCACTAAATAACTAATAAGTAATTCTTCCCTTTACCTTATATCTAGCTCTGCGAAAAACAGGTTTTAACATTAGTTTTAGCAGAAAGATTGCAGAGGATTTTTTTCATTCTCTGAATTCATTTCAAAGCAAGGTTTAGCAGCAGATCAATTAAGTAAAAAGTGAGTTTGTTTTCAAGTACACTAGATCATTACTAGATCTCTGATCATTTTCTGATATCTTGATTTATCAGATTTTTCAAGTGACATGTGGGGCAATCTCGTGATCTTTATTTGATAACTCTTTTGCTTAACAAAAGTAGATTTCTTTCCAAAAAAGCCTTTTGATTATTATTGGTGCCATCCAGTTCAGCGGCTGGCATTCTGGTAAATATCTCTGAACAAAACCACATGTCAGCAGTGCATGTGAGCTCATGTGGTAATTATGCTTCCATAAGCTTTTAGTTTCACCCAGTGACTCCTTCAAAATATTAGGACACCTGGAGTTGCAGAGGCTGGCTGCAAAAGCAGGTCAGTGCACAATGATGTTAATGATCTCTCAGCAGAATTTCAGAAAAAGACAAACACATTCTAGAGTTATGGACTCCTGGTAGGAATACTGTCACACACATACACATGTGCCTGCGCATACACACACACACATTTAAACACAGTGATTATCAGCTGTTTATCATCACTTGCTTCTGTTTGTGAAAATGTTGCCTCTTGGCTTTAAAAGGGAAGAACTCGAGTCAAGGAGATTTAGTTTTACAGCTGAGAATGTTCCAACTTTCAAATTCAGAGTACAGAACAATGGCTAACTTTTACAGGAATTTTCTTTTGACCTCCACATCCAGTCTAGACAGAAGTCAATTATAATCTAATTTAAGACACTCCAACAGTGCATGGAAAGTCTCCATGAATGGAACATTGATGAAATGGAGACTTCAAGTGTTTTCTGAACTTTTCACAAGTGGGGAAAGTTGCCAGTCACCAATTTACTGGTGAGACATGTTAGAAACTGTGGTATGAGCGTTTTTTTGTTTACATCATTTATTTTCCATTTAGGAAAGACACACATTTCACCAACATAACAAAGTTAACTCTTTATTTGTACATTCCCTTTTAACACACATAGAATGGAGACCCAGCACATATTGATTGCTGGTGATGTCACCACCAGAGGATCTCCTATCTCTCATAGCACACTGCATTATCACATGTATTACAGTTCCATCTACAGGAGTAGAGTCTGGATATTATCCCATCTTCCCAGCAGTTTCTCCATAAATACAACATAGTCCCCACTGTCTTCTGCAGCCCATATAGCCACCGTCCTTCCCTCCTCTTTGATAAGACTTTTCAACTAGGCTCTACTCAGTGTCACATTCATAGCAATACTGTCCTTTGATGCTAGTTAAGCACTTTCATCCACAGATTCATTTCCAGGAATCCCTACATGAGCTGGTATCCACAAACATCTACAAGCACCCCTGAGTCATTTAGTTAAAACAGCATTTGCTGGATTTCCAATCCTATATCTGGTCTACAGTCCAAGTGATTGTTGCACATGCTGTGTTGAGACATACTTGAATCAGAGCACATTCATGTTTTGAGTGGCCTAACGTCACCAATCCAATTCAGAGCCAGTAAAATTGCTATCAGTTCCTCCGTGTATTGATACCCCACTGTTAACTGTTTTTCTTTACAATGACGTTGAACTCCGGGACAACAAAAGCTGCCCCAGTCGACCTTTGAGATTCATCAGTATACAACTTAACATAATCACAATACTTTGATGTATACCGAATACCAGAGGATGTCTTCTTCCTCTGGTGCTCATCTACTCCACACCGCCATGCGCTACACTGCCAACTAGTGGGCAGTTTTGTAATGGCACCGGCTTAAATGAGTTGTAACAAAACTGGCTATGATGATAAAAGTAAATAATAAAATTGTGGTAATTTGTTTTTTTTTTACTTGAAACTCTTTTTAACCTTTTTGTCACTTTATCATTTTCAGATTTTTTCCAAAGCTCTACAGTGTAGAAGTTGTAAATTATCAAAAGGTTGTTTTGACTTGCTTTCTGTCTTCTCTGCATGCTGCTTTATTTCAGTGATTGAAGTGTTCTCTTCTGCTTGTCTTTATCAGCTTCTGTCACACAGCAGTGTTTTTTCCAGACTGTCCCATGCCTCGCTGCTGCAACCTTCCAGCCTTTGATCATGCAGGTCTTTTTGATGTAATGGGTAAATGGCACCCTTGCAGTGTTCAAACGTATTTAAATTCATAAAGCTTTTTAACAAAATCAAGTCTCACATTCATGTTTTACTATGATAATTGGTGTTTTTCCTGGCAGTTTAGTAGAAACTCAAAGGAATTGTCTTGACACAGAACAGAAAACACAGACTTGCTCAGCAATCATGTGTTTGTGTGCTTCTGGTTTCAGCAGGTGACTCCAGAAAATGATTCATATTTTGGAGGTGCAGAGACCAGGTGGAAGGCCAGGTGCATCAATGCTAATTATCTCTCAGCATAAATCTACTACAGACACGTCTGTTAGTACACCTGCTAGGATAAAGGCTTGGTTTAAGGACAAAACAGAGACCCTGTTGCAGAGAACAGAGAAAGTCTGCACACCAAAGGTATACAGCGTATGTATATTTATACAAGCTGCTCAGTACTGTTCTCATACCTGACCATCCAGTTTTAGTATGTTTGGATGTAAATTGAGTGGAAGTATTCACAAGTTTTAATAATCTCCTCAATCTTCTCAAGATGAGTCACCTAAAGAATTTCAGAGAGTCGAGCATCCAAATCAAAGTAGTTTCTTCATACATTTCTCATCCCATCAGGGAGGCATCTAAAGCAGATGCCTAAGTCACCTCAGCTGACTCCTGTTGATACGGAGCAGTGGCTCCTACTCCCAGATCCTTAAGGGTGGCAGAACTCCGTAGCTCATCTGTGCTTTACACTTGTCTGCGACTCACCGGTGGATTCATTCCTGATCTGTTTACATCACGTGACCTCCAGCTACAGTGGCCGTTTTAGTCCAGTTATTCTGCTCCCAGAGCGGATTGTATTCAGACTGAGGAACCTCAGAGCATGAGGTCCGAGAGCGGGCCCAGGTCCAGGACCAGGGCTCGCTTGGCTGTGTTCAGAATGAAAATTGGTTCCGGATTATTTTTGTGTCCAGTCTGAATACACACTTAAATACAATTAAAATAAAAATTTAGAAAGCACTGTAGATTTAAATTTAGCATCTACTAAGATTTAGATTTAACATTAACATTTATTCTCAGATTGAATTCTTTACATGCACGTGTAAAGCTTATTTTTATATTTAACACTGAATTGTACTCTTTTATTTAGCATTTTGATGACACATCTGTGGTAAATTCTGATATAAAGGTAATACGATGAACCAAAAGTTAATTTTGACAAAACCGTCTATTATTTTTTCTTTGAAGTGAACTTTCCCATTCTATGTTGGCATTCTCATCCACATCAATTAAAAGATTGTAACAAAACAAAACAAAAATTCCTTACCTTTAAAATTTTAGCAAAACGTAAACAAGTCAAGAAACTAAAAAAGCTACATTTTTTAATTGGAAATTTAATAGAGAATAAAATTGCTTTTGTTTTCCTGAGTGTCAACAAAGTAACTGTAGAATACACAAAAGTGGACTTCTCCCAAAACTAATAGCTCAGCATTTTATCTTCCCTACCTTTTCATGGTGCCTGCACGTGCACTTCATGAAGATGCCTTTTTCCATCTGGCAGCTGCTAATGGAAAAAAAAAAGTGCTCAAGTTCTAAAGTTTTCTACTTTGGAAAATGAGCTTTGGGTTGAATCGAAGCCCAAATAACTACAATCAATATCAACAACAGGAAGGATCCTCCTCTAGTTAAAACTGACTGTCAGCGCTGATAAAGTGGGACTTGAGTGGTTAATGATTGAGCGATACAGGAAAAGTTTGCAGACAGAAGGCGTACCCGCCAGCCTTCATGAGACAACAGCTGTGATCAACAAATAGATGAGTTTTGGAGTTGTGTGAATGAAAACAAAGGATGCAATCACAAACCCAGTAATGATGCATTGCAGTGAGCAGAGCAGCACTCTCTGAGTTTGTTATTAACTCCATGACAACCTCACAAAGACTGAGACTGAATAGAAATATGGCCTTTATGACTTAAGTCATTTTCTTCTGATTCCAAAGTTCCTCACAGTAAAACCTCCACGCGGTTCTGTTTGACAATAGAATCAAACACAATTGTTTTACTGTTTAAGTTTTCATAATTTAGCAAAACTTGTGACATTTAAAAGCCCTGTTGCATTTTTTAACATGAGAAAGAAGAAAAGTAGAAGAAATAATAGAAAAATGATAAAGTAACTGAATAGAAAATTAAACCCAAGATTAAAACATACACATCTCTGTCAGTACGGCAGCATAGCACAGAAATAGTGTTCCACATCCTTAATAGGCTCACACAAATGTGTCCACACAGGTAGATGCACCCAACTGGACCCATTTGTGTGCCTTCACATCCCTCAAAAACACACCAACAAGGTAAGTAATGCCTGAAAAACAAAACATTTTTACATTTTTACAACATTTTTAACCTGCACATATTCCCCAAATACACATACTCATACTTGAAACTATTTTCTTTATCTTAATTCTAATTTCATTATTTTGTTGTTTTTAAATATCGACATTGCTTATAATCATTCATAGACCTCCTTCATAGTTTTACACCTCATCCTAAACAAAACTCCTGTGTTTGTCTACTTTAGTAGCATAGATAGTAGATGAAAGGAGTAATGATTTAAAGTGTTGGGCTAACTGATTACAAAATAACTAATTACTGTAATTTAATTACTTTTGTTGGTAAGAGAAGAACGTAACAAATTACATTTCATATATTGGAAATTAAATGACGATTCCTGTTAGTGATACAAGAAGAAAAAATATCAGTGCAAAATCTCTACGGTCTTCTTCCTGTTTTCTTGTGACATGGGAGTTCTGATCTGCTGCTTCTGTCTTTGTGCTTCACACATCTGCCCCACGGAGAACTGAAGGGACGTGACCCTGAAGCAGCTGGAACCTGTGAGTTCTGGTCTAACTAGTCGCTGTCCACTGGTTGGTTAAAATGTCAGAATAATGCTGTATATTAGTCAAGCTGCCCGTCTCCACTTTTGTCACACGTCTGTGCACAGCGCAACAGTTCAACACACAGATCCTGCAGGAACAGGAAACTGGGTACAAAGTACAAAATAAAACATAGCGGAAAATTTGAAAATAAAAGAACCTTTTTATGGTGAGTTTGGTCTTCTGTGTGCATTCAGCATCATGGCATCTGTTGGCATTTTTCACCTCAATGTGATGTCCTGTGCCAAATCTAACCTCACAGGCTACTTGAGTGGATCTCTGCATTTCATGAGGTGTGGGGTCCAGCTATGTCGTCTTCTTTTGCTTTTCTGTATAGCGCCTGTATTCATCAGTGCTGGAGCCCTCAGAAACTTTATATAGGAAAGTATGGTGAAGGGCCACATGCCCATTTTCTATAGCTCCCTGATCATGCTGACTATCTTCTGCATCCTGCCCCTCATCATCCTCATTTCCTGCGTCTTTCCCACCTGTATGAACGGATGGATGGATGGTTGGTTTTAGCTGGTAAATGCTCATTTAGATCTACAAATGTTGTTGTGCTGAGTTGTAAAAATTACACCTACATGGTGCCTGGGTTAGAAAAGTTCTTAAATAGTTAAATTACAATCAATTTTCATTTCTTCAAACATCAGGACACAAATAAGTACGACAGAAAAAATATTGCCCTTTATAATATTTTTTAATGTTGGAATGATTTGGATTTTTTATAGAATGTGAAATTTTTACATGTGATAATAATCAAGTTAGTGTATATTCAATTCTATCTTGTCCAGTAACTAAACAATACACATGAGATGTATTTTCTATAGTTCTTTTATAAAATTTAAAAAACTTTCATCTTATACTAAATGTTAATACTTTTTCCTCTGGACCCTCAGATAAAAAGAATGAAATGTCCGTGATCTCAGCTCAGTGAAAAGTGTCAACACGTGTCATGAATTGTTATCACATTAAGTGTACAGTTTTAAACTATTAATATAGTCATGAAGTTAGGACAAAGAAGTATGCAACAGCCTCGCAAACACATTGTATGAAGTGACAGAAGTTGGTAAGTTTTGTTGGATTTGGTGCAGTTTCAGAGTAAACGTTACTTTCCTGTCACTCTTGCCATAAGAGTGACCCTCACCGGATCTCACTGTTCCCCCAGAAGAACGGGGAGCTGCAGTTTTACCTGTGCTTGGGATCCATTTTAAGAGATACAGCAGATAGTGAAGGCGTTTCCGATATTTAAGCATATTCTGAAAGAAATCTGGGCTAAACTTTTTTTTTTTTTTAGGTTAATCATTGTATTTAATTTATTTCTATCATAACTTTAGCAAAAGTTCCCCTGTGCATTTTACAAGGAGGGAAAGTGAAGAACAATCAATTATATTTAGGTGTCTGCATCCCACTATTATTGGCAAACAGATGGTGGAAGTAAGAACATTTATAACCACACACCTCCACTACTGTGAAATTAGAAGGAAAACCATTGAAATGTGTCCTGAAATAAATTAAGAACAGCCCTGCAGAAATGTGGAGCAAGTGTTTGATTTTCTTTCAGGAGGTAACGCTCAACAACACTCCTACAGAGCCTGTGTCCTTTTCTCCAACTTCTCTGCTTCATGCAGAAGAACGCAGGGCTGGTACAGTGGAGAGCTGTATCATTGACACACCAAAAACTTTTTTCTTGAAGTGCACTCACACACTGCAGGTGTTCACCTGTAAATGAATTTTCCTGGAGTTTCTTTCAGTGTGAACACTTCATAGTACACTATATTACCAAAAACATTCCATTCATTCGTTTTCTAAACCTGCTGTCTGTACATCAGACCGTTTTCACTGTAACATCATCCTACTGTGTAAAGTGATCTCTTTACGGGTTTAGACCAGCAAAGCTTGCAGCGGAACGCTGTTTAACTCAATTGTACGTTAACCATAAAAGGTAACCTTTAGGTAGACCAAAATTTATTTTATAAATGTCCTACCAAACTGTATTTTTTCCCTCCCTTGGATCGTTCCCAAATCAAAATACAAATCTGAATAATCCTCCAAAATTTGAGGTTATGTTAAAAATATCAACCTTTTATTTGATCAGATTTTATTTTGTCTAGCCGTTCCTATTTTGCCTGATGTTGATCGCACGTATTAAAGTGCAACCAAGAACAAAAGCTGATGAAAATTTTTATTGGCCACGTAATTTGTGCAGCAAAGAACACCTTTATTTTCCCACAGATTAGACACAGTTATGAGCTAAATCAAAGTGGAGCAGCGTTAGTTTTACTTTAATGTAAGATATGCTCACATTGTCTTACTTTTGCTCTGTTTTCAGCGATTTTGTGAACATTGAAATTTAGGCAACTTCAACTGTGCAGGAAAGCTCTTTTGCAGCTCTACGGATCGTACAGCCATTGTGGAAAGGTAGCGTTAGCATTAGCATAAATTAGAAGAATAAAATCTTAATTACCTTCGTAATCTTTGTCTAACTTTGACCGAGTTGTAAGACAGAAATGATTCACGACTCGTTTAATATCGTCCATGCGAATTGGGGAAGCAGCTGTGCAGGATTCTGCAGACAGGATGACTTATATTTAGCTTGGTTTGTGAAAAATCTAAGGGAAGAAAGAACATTTACAGTTAGTATAGGACATTTATGAAATCCATTTTTTTTGGTGTAATTTTCCATTACAGTTGGTAAGGTTGCTTTTAACTATTTATGTCAACTAAACGGTGTTCAGTTGTCAGCTTTGGTCACAGAAACTGGAAGTCACTTTACACACTGTTGGTGATGTTGCCATTGTGTGACGTCATGTGAAAAGGGTCTATCGTGGCTGGTTTTTCTTATGTTTACAGAAAAAGAATTAAAGACTAACAAGAACTAAAAAGAGATATTACTTTATTTGTAATTATTTACGATGGTGGTGCCCCCTCAAAGCGTGTCCTCATGCTTATTCTGTCTGTTTATTCCTCTGCACACCAGAGTGCTGCATGGCTCACAAATTGACTTTCTCTGTGTTTCTCTTTCACTGTCTCAGTCCTATCATCACCCCAGGCTCCAGCGTTCACCACTCTGCATGGACACCTCAGCAGTCGTATGCCATTAGGAGAGAGCCCATAGCAGCAATACTCGTAAATATTAACTTGGTTTCAACACATCCCTCAGGAAGTGTTGAAAACAGCAGGTACTGCATTAGCACACCCACTGCAAACACAAACGCTGGTCAATACTGAGGAGCTGCTGTGGCTCCTTCACTCTTGCAGAAAGAACACATGGCTCTGCAGCAGGCCTGCGGGAAGCAAAGTGTTGTCACGGAAAATATTTAATTAGTGGCTGCGTTGAATGTGTCTTCAGTGACTGATCGCAGTCCAGAGTAAAGCATCTTGCAGGGCTCCTGGTTTTCTTTGGGGGAGCAGCAAGTTTTGTCTCTGCTTCAGAGCAGGAGAGGAGTTGACATCTGGAGAAAGTGAGCTCGCAGGATCAACTGTGGCTTCCCCTGAGCTGCGGAGGTAACGCTATCAAAGAAACCACAACTGTTCATCACACATGCACCTGAACGCATCCAGTTCAATGGATTGTATTCTCCTTTCACACTAGAGGTGTAGTTAATTAAAGAGGGACTCTGCTCACTGTGTGCAAGTAGAGATTATATGTGGCTCTCCTTTAATCTGTCAGAGAAGTCTCTTTGCCGCGACTTGTTAATCAATCTTATTTCGGTGTTAACTAATTACATTCTCCCATTTCACAAGATCAGTAACAGTGATTTATTTGAGGCAAAGCTCATTTTGTAAAGGTTGGGAGAGCAGTGCGCTGAAAGAACTCATTCATTCTCTAATGAGAAAAAATGAGATTTGAAACGTTCACCGCTGGGATTCCTGAAAATCAAGGCTCCCAGAAATTCCATTGGTCTAATCATTGTGTAATGTTAACGATGCCCTGTCAGCCAATAGGATCTATAATGCATAAAGAGTTAGTGTGGGGCGCATTCAAAATGAAGCCGATTGTCCTTCAAGTGGAAGAAGTGCGCCTGTTAGTTTCTCAAGAAGACTGGACTGAGGTCCAAGTTTGTTTTGACGCCGCCTCACAGCAAATAGCTGTCAGGAGGGGAGGGTCTCCCCCTTCATCTGTTGAGGCAGGTTTGAGAATGGAAACTTCCTCAACATTCAGTTTAAACCTCAACTTCTGAGTCACTGTTTTGTTTGGGTTTATTACAAAACATTTTGATTTATTTTACTTTGCTAATAAGCATTAAGAGTGAAGAAAAACCTTTCAGTGGCCTAAACAAACCTGGTATAATGCATTAAAAGCCCTGCACACACACGTGTTTGCCCCTTTGACACACACATGCAGTAGGAATGCAGCGATTCACTTTCCTTAAGATTCTATTCACATACAGTTCAGTTTCAAACCAAGAGTTGAGGTATCCCAATTATTTACACAGAAAAGACCAGAAACACTGTTTCTGGTCTAAAGTTGGAAGTGTAAGACCCCCCCATGCAGCCAGACACAGCTTTTAACATGATGAGAGGGGGGCAGAGTGTCTGTGTGGGGGACAGAGCGTCTCGGCAGTCTGGGACTCTGCACACCGTCACGCGCGCGGGGGGTGGGGGGGGGGGGGGATTATGAATTAGTCTATCTTTTAAGCCAAATGATATGTTTTTGCAGCACAAATGCATGTCAGCTAACAAAACAGATAACATATGTGCATGTGTGTGTCTGTTTGTGTGCGTGTGTGTTTGTGTGTGCATTTGTGTGTGAGTGTGTGTGAGTGTTCATGTGTGTTCATGTGTGTGAGTGTTCATGTGTGTTTGTGTGTGTGGGTGTTCATGTGTGTTTGTGTGTGGGTGTTCATGTGTGTGGGTGTTCATGACTGTGGGTGTTCATG
>BSAI01000101.1:30281924-30329597 GCA_036245035.1 Adrianichthys oophorus
TGTGTGTGGGTGTTCATGTGTGTTCGTGTGTGGGTGTGCGTGTTTGTGTGCGGGGTTCTTACACCACAATGAGCTCTCTATTTTGAAGCGCTGCAGGTTCCCAGTTCCTTACTGCTGGAGTTGCAGCCGTGCACCACCAGTGCTCACCGGAGCGCCTGTCTCTTTGTCTCATTACTTAATGGCAAAGATCAACTCACACAGAGATTCAACCCTTAAATGTCATTGAATTTGCATTGACTGCTGAAGTATAGTATCATTGGTTGGTCAATATGAAATACATAAATCACGTCTGACCTGGCTGCATCATGACGCGTTTTCCCTGTTTAATAAAGCGGCGCTCATTAGAGTAATATCCACCGTCCGCCGACAGCTTGTGATGAATACCAAACAGCATTCGAGAGGGAGTCTCAACAATTACTCTGAAAGTTGGCAGAGGTTCTTGAAATTCTCCTCGTTAGCAGCTGTGCCTCTCACTCGCCTCGCTGTAATTTCCAGCATCTTCAAAAATTAGCAAAATAAACGTCCTAAAATAGTCACAGCCTGACGCTCATTTTCACCCTTTTGAAAGTGCATCCATTGGTGCATGAGTCATAAAATGTAAAATATCAGACACAACTTTGTAAGAGGTTGCAACAGGAAAAATGTCATTCTGACTATAAAACTAAACGTAGTAATAGACATTTGTGACTCAGGATTGTCAGTGGAGTCTTGCTGAAGCACCAGAGAGCTGAACGGTTGTGTTTTTCACGTAGCCATGACATTTGGGCCATAAAAAAAGTTTGATTGGAGAGCCGCAATGAGCTGCAATAACACAATAACAGACATTAAAGTATTCATGTCCCACACATGCAGCCACGATGAACAAATGAGGATTCAAAATAATCTGGTTCAGCTCAGTGTGAAGCAGAGCAAACTTTCTCTTCTTTGTGCTGTTTGTGATTGAAGACACACCGTCATGGCTGACTCTGCACACCTGTTTAGCACAGCGAGTACGTTTTCTCTCAGAACCAGCGACCAAACAAACTGAACACCTGAACTAAACCCAAGCGAAGAATTGGATTCCACTGGTGTTAATAACAATGTTTCAATATCCCTGATTTTCTTTTGACTTTTACATGATTGACTGACCAATGTGACACTGAAGCTCCTCTCTGGGGTGAATGATTCACATTTAAACACGACAAACTGCAGATCTAATCCCATCTGGAGTGGCTGCAACCGTCAGCAAACTGAATGCGCTGCCATTCTAAGTGAAAACTGCCACCAATGATAGTGAGATAGTGAGAATTTACACATTTAGTTTGAATAGTATCTCATAAAAGTTGACAGCAAAGAAAAGGTTTCATTGAAAGAAAAACAAAAGAAGTCAAAGCTCCTGAAGACCAGGGAGACTTTTGCTGTTTGTTTCTCCATAAGTTGATTTACGTTTGATCTTTCCTCTCACTGAGAACTCAGCCTCTAATGATGCATGTACAGATGAAGGTCACAGACTGCATGCTAAAAGCTGCAGGTTTGGAGCAGGAACAACATATCACTGGGCCTGGATGAGACTCCGTCTGTGAGTTATCCAAAGTGAATGTTTAATGGTATTTCTAATTGTGCTGGAGTGCAGCGAGTGTGCTTGGAATTGCAGAGAGACGGACAGCTGGGATTTAGCATGGCAGACGTGGGACATCACGCCACGGTGGAAATGAACTGGGGTAACAAGTATGATGATTTATGGATAACTTTTCTTTTCATCCGTATTATTATTCAAGAGTGATCTCTTTTCTGCTTTGACTCTCAGTTGTGTGAGAGCAATAGACTGTGGATTTTGTTCATTCGCTCATTAATAAGATATCAGTTTGTGTTTAAGAACTGCACTCACAGTCCGAGCACATGCACACTCATGAGAGAAGCCTATGGCCTTCAGTGATTCTCCCCCTCAGAATGCTGGGGTAAAGAATGCATATTGTGGATTTCAGGGATAAACATCACAGAGAAGCCCAGGGAAAGATGTTGACTTCTATTTATTGTAACAGACTGAGCAATCTGGCTGGTATTACTGCCGTTACAAACTCAGTGTTGAGAGTTTAGAGTCTTGATGTTGAGTTTTGCCCTTCTCTCTGCGCTGCTGGGATGGTGGCCTTTGTTAATGGTAGAGTGTTACAAGCTGCTGGTGTTGTTCTGGAAATGGAGAAGCTCCAGTGGAAATAGCTGTGTTTTGGGCAAGCCTTAGTCCTCAGTAACCACTAAAAAAAGGATATTCATACTAGATGATGTTCATGTGACAAGTAATGTCAGGGGCACAAAAGGATCCATCAGCACCAAGAAAACACTATTTTGTTTCACGTTGTACTTTCACAAATGATTGTTATCTACTTGAGGCTGAAGCATGAAGAGGTGGTTCCTATTCCTCCTCTTCTAAGCTGTTTCATCTCTTGAACACAATGGTTTTCTGTCTTCAGGTCAGACTTGGAAAACATCACAGAGTCAGCAGATAAAACAATATTTTGGCCCAACAACGTTCTTTCATTTATGAATTTGAGTCTGACCACATCAATGAGCAAACGTAACCCAGAAATGTGAAGGGCTGGCTGCTGAAGCATGACTACACCCTCTGCTGCATCCTTTCCACTGAAGTGTCCTGATTATCAGCATGCTATGGGTTCAGGCGTTTACAAAAGAGCTGCACTTTTCATCCTTGGGAAGGATGGAGAAGAGACAGAATTGATTTTGTCAGTGGATCTTTGGCTGAAAATGTCTCAATCTATTAAGGAGTGGTTTGATTGGTACAAAGACACAATAAAAAAAAAAGTCTGAACAAAAGCAGATGCCTAGAGCCTGCAGTCCTGATGGCCATTGTTTCTTTTAAACACATGCAGACATGTGCTTGAGCAGGTTAACCTAAACTGATTTGAAGACGATCAAATCTCAACAAAACAGAAGGTTTGTTACTGACATTCTAAAATGGAAATCTTTGAAGAACCCAGATGGAGAGTAAAGGCAACAACAATAATAGTGACACCACTCTAAAGACAAAATGAAGAACCTGAACATGAAGTGACGAAATGAATGGAGATGAGACGGTCAGGTCCATACACAGACGGATGAATGAACGGGTAGATAGATGGAAGAAACCATTTGCTATAAGATGAAAAAAGGAGGTTAGCGACAGCAGAAGTGAGAAAACGGGAAGCAGATGAACAAACACAAAATCACTGGAACATCTAGTGTGGCAAGATAATGCACTGCAGTTTTAATTGTAAAACCCTATTCTGCCCTCTCTGAGCCTGTGTCCAGTTCAACAGTTTGAACATTCTCACAGGAGAGTTGTGATTTTCTGGCCTTTTTAGAGGATTTATTACTCTCTTTGAACAACTGTAAAACTGCAAGAAACATTGGGACATCTGTGGGATATAACACATCATAACTGTGTGACACTGAGGTATACATTCATAGAGAAAAAGAATAGAAGGAAGGTCTACAGAGGGAAGAAAAGCCATTTCTCATCTTCTTGCAGATGCTTTTGGTGTCACTTTTTTTTTTACCTTGAAAGCACAGCATGCAGGTGAGATCCAGGTGAATGTTTGGGGAAAAACATCCATAAGAGGTTTTATAATATTTCAGTTCAGAGTGATTTAATGTGAAACTGTGGACGTTTAGCTTTTACCAACAACTTTATGTCTTTCTGCTGCCTAGTTGGAGACCAGCCTTAAGCTTTCAGATGGAACTGATAACGAACGTTTCTGATGTATACAGATGCCACCTGTTCTTCATTTTACTTTTCTCCTTTATGATAACTTCATCACATTGTTTTGACGTCTTCATAAAATATGACTCTAGATGGTTGTGTCAAGAAAAACAAAGCTTTCAGAAAAAACGGTTCTGAAGCAACTTTTGTTTGTTTGCTGTTTTTTTTTCTTCCTAAAGTTAAGCTCAGGAATATAATTAGAAATCTGCTGAACTTGAAAAGTGCTGAAAGAAGATATTTAAATGCTGTGGCAGCTGATGAATAAAAAAAACCATCCACCTGCCTTGGGGAATGGGTCTGAATATGTAATAGTAAAGCTGTGATAAATCTAATTATCAGCCTCACGTAACGTTTCTGGGGTCAGAAAATAAACTATTCCAGATTACTCCTCTCGCCACTAAATTACAACAAAAAAACTGTTGAACGTTGCAATTACTTCAGTCAAATAAGCATCTGCAGCAGATTTAATGCACACATCATTTCAGTGTTGGTTAAATTACAGTCAGTAAAAAGTTGCTGTTCCATATTCATAATTCAGGTCAGTGTGTTTTATCTTTATTTGAAACATTTAAAGTTATAACTACAATTTGAAGGGAATCGTTAGCTTGACATATTTTAGTAATGTTTGTTTAATGCAAATGTCTTCATTTGTTTGATCAAAATGTCTAACACGACAGGGTTCTCTGTATTTTGCTAATGATAAGTCTGTAATAAAGGCTGAGATCAAACCAACTGGTTTGTTTTTCAGTTTGAACTGTTTTTGGCTCCATCATCTCCAAGCCGGCCACACGAAACTCTTTCATGACACGCCACACCCTCAGTGGGGCCATTTGTTTTTAGAAGAGACAAACACACTGCTAACAAGCCCTAAAAGGAACATTATGAATTATAATTCAAGATCATTATGAGATAATTTCTCAAGGGTTAATGCTGCGATTCGACCTGCTTTGTGTGAGGTCTTTCAGTGCTTCCACTTCTCAAATGCACAGTCACAACTGAGTGAGAGTTCTGTGTTGCTGCAACATATATATATATATATATATATACACATATATATATACACACATATATATATATATATTGTCACGCCGTGGTGAGTGGGTGCCCAGCGGGCCATTTGCCTTTAGAGGCTCAAACACACATGGGCACATATGCATACATTATAACCACCCACGTCTATGCAAACACTCACAGAAAGACATCTGCTGGAAGATACACAAATGTGCAGAATGATTGCCACCACTACAAAGCAATCTCCACTGCAGCCAATGCGCCACAGTTCTCCACAGACAGTGTGATGTGTGCACTCTGTGCCTTTGTAGAAAATCTCTCACAGGCACCCAGGGATAATGCTTATGAGACTTAGTTCCATTAGCAGTTCTGTTGTCAGAGTTCCCACCACATTGTTGACCATAAACAATCAACTTTTGACACGTTTCTAACACGTCAGTGGAATTAGGACCAATTGCACTCAACAGAATCATCAAAATCTTATGAGTTTGTTAATAAATGCCCAGTAAAATGAAAATATTGCTTGTCTAAGGTCAACTAAATAAAATGATGCCTCTGGTTCCCTTTTTTTTAAAGAAAACAATGTTTTAAGTGTAAACATGCTTTATTTATAAATGCACAAGTCCAAAAGTTATTCTTTAAAGTCCTTGTTTGGAGTTGTATGCAAATCACCAAGTCTTCAGTCACGTCCAGTACTGTAATGTGTTGAAGCTGAGGAAGCTGATGTTGACTGAGGAAGCCTTTGGACAAATATTCTTGCTATGCTAACCAAACACAAACGTTTGGAAACTTTGTGTTTGGTTAAATATGTCTGTTGTCAGAACAATCATTTGCAATAGTGAATAAATAAGTTCTTGGAAAGCTTGTTTGTTTCCCTTTTACATGGTGTCTGATTTGTAAGTAAAGTGCATTCTTGGTGTGGCAAAGTGGGGGTGAGATAAAAAAAAAAAAAAAAAAAAAAAAAAAAAAAAAAAAAAAAAAAAAAAGAAAGAAAGTGGGGTGGTCAGCGGAATAAAACTACTAGAACCTAGTAAAAAGTAGCTAAGCCCCGAACCAATCACACACACCCCTAGCAGCAGACACTGCACAGCTCTAAATAAAAATAAACCAAATCAGAAGCAGCAGTGGTGCCCTGCCTGCACCTAAAATGGATAAAAAGTTCAGGTTAGAAATGAAAACCAAACAGGCATAAGCACAGAAACCTGATGTGCTCCAGTTTCACCTGAATGGCTGGAGGAAAAAGATCCACACAGTGTGCTCAGCAAACCAGGGTAGCTGCTCCGGGTATCGGAATGCTCCATTTGACTGAATATAAATGATGACTAAACAAAAATAAACCAGGTCACCAACTACTCTTAGGGAGACAGCATTGCTTACCTTACCCAAACAACCACAGCGCTGACAACCAGGAAGTAGGCGGGGCTAGGCAGTGTGCAATAGATTCTAATAGGGTGAGCCAAACCATTTTTATTTCCTCCCCAGGGTAGTCAGGGTGATGAGAGGATTGAACTGGATATTCCATCCTTTCCACTTCCCAATTCTAGAGGTTTTCTCTTACAAATCCCCTCTGTGGAGGTGAGCATTATCACCTTAGAGAATAGAGTTTAGTCTCAGACTGTGGAGAATATATCTGCTTAATCTCCATTTTATAACTGTCTGCATTGAGGTTTTCTCCAATGATGACAAGTCTCATGTTCCAGTGAAAATGCCCATTACTCCGTTTGTACTCTCCACACTTTGATCCAAGTTCTGTTGGCAGAATCTGAACCCAGACCTGCACATGGGACCTTAATGGGTCCTCTACAGGTTCAAGTTCCAGAGCACATACATCTGGAGAAGACAATCTCCAACACCAAAGAGTGAGAAACGTTCATATTGGGGACGCTCACTTGACCACCTGTCTCCAACACCCCTGCAATGTGAAACTTTAAATTGAAAATGGGAATGTAGCTAACCCCAACCACACATGCAGCTAGTTTTTGGAGAAATCCTTAAAGTACTAGAAGTGAACTTTGAAACTCCAGAAAAAAAAAAAAAAAAGAAATGACAGGACAAGCAGGATGGGTTAGAGAGGAATAAAGGGTATTTGATTATGCATGTCTTCTGTCATTTTATGCAAATATCTGCTAACACTGACTTGATGTTTTGTTGTACAAACTTTTATTTTGACACTATTGTTCTGCTACATCATGTTGCAGACATGCTAGACACAATTAAAAGCCATTAGAATAATTAAACCACGAACACAATGTAGTTAAAATGAATGCACAAAGATGAAAATGACTCACTTTTTAATGCCATGCATCTTTATTATACAGTGGAACAAATAGTCGTTAGTCACAGACTCTGCAAGTTAACTGAATGAAAAAGATGAGAAATCTATAAAGTTCATTATCCGTAGACTTCAACTGTAAAAGACAGAAATCACATTGTTTGATTTTTAAAGAATGAATGTGTTTATTTATTTAGAAAACGAGTTTTTAGCTCCAACAAACAAGAATTCTGATCATCACAGACATATTTAACAAGCTCTTCTATGTGTCATTCATTATCTGTATTCATCGGATATATTTGAACTGGTTATGTCTATAAAAGACACCTGTCCACACCTTTAAACAGTCAGACCGTCCATCAACAGCCCAGAAAAACCACAGCTCTTCAGAAGATCTGCACAGAAGAATGGACCAAAAAAGCATCTACAATGGAAACCTGCTGGAGACCTACAGGAAACGTTTGAGTATTGAGATGATTTTTTTTGTTATTGAACGAGATAAATAAATGGGACAATATTCATAGCACTAGAAAAAAACTCTGTGCCATCAGCAGCATTTACAATATTATCCATGGTTGACTCAGCAATTAAAAAGCAAAAATGTGCAGAAAACAGCATATATGAAGAAAATCTTTTTAAAAATATCAGGGATGGGCTCTGCCACAATCAATGTGCTCCTTTAGGTAGCCTTAGCATAGCCATAGCATTGGGTTCCCTCACTACTCGCTAACTACTGAAACATACAGACACCGTGTGGGACTATCTAGTGCCCTAGATTTTGAAAAGAATTTGGACATTATGCTCACTACTTTTTTTTATTGACAAATATTCCATCACTGAAGACAGCAGACAGGAGTACAGGGATGCAGCACAAGGTGAAGGTGGATGTGGCAAAGACCACACAAAGGGTGGATGAGGTTGGACACAAATGAAGGAAGGGTAGCTTTGTTCAGGTGATGTGGAGAAACAGACTAAAGGATGTGCTGCAGGTTAGAATGATCAAGGACAGAGATGGTTAACAGGTCCTAGAAGTGTGATGGAAAGATAGAAGGAGAACTTTGAAGATCTGATGGCGGGGGAAAATTTTAGAGAGCAGAGAGGAAACAAGGTGGATGTTGTGGGACAGGAAGCAGCAAAGATCAATGAGGATGAAATAAGAAAGACATAGAAGAGGATGATGAGAGCAAAGAGTTGGTCCTGACAACATACCTGGAGCTATGGAAGAGTTTAGGACAGGTGGCAGGAAAGTTTCTGACTGGAAAATTGAACACAATCTTGGAGTGACAAGATGACTGAAAGAATGAAGAAGTGCACTCGAAGCCATTGTTAAGAATAACAAATCTGATAAATAAAAGAGCTGGGAGTACTTGGCTCCTTTATTCCTTTTAGCACCCACCAGAATTACTTCCATTCATTTGTATTCACTGCATTTAGATGTTTAGGAAGACTCTTCCTCCTGTCCTTAATTAGTTTGGCGCGTTGTTTATTTCATGCCATTATAACTTAACGCTCCTCAAACACGAGATGCAACATGACAGTGACTGATGGGGCAGATGTGGGGGTGAAAATGACCCCAACAGAGTGGATAAACGGCTCATTTCTCTGTACATGTGCATGACAGATTTACTAATATTTAAGCAGTTGTGCTGACAGAGGGTAGAATGTGAGGGTCGTATTAATCCATGTTTCAAACTTACCAGTGTCCAGAGTTAAGATGAAAGCTTTTGCAAAGTAAAATGCAAAGACTTTGTGTGCATGTTTGTGAATTTGGTTTTTGCATTTTTTTTTAATTAGATTTAAATTTGTGAGAAATCTGATTTTATTAAACAAAACACAAAAACACACACAAACAAACACCGAATAACCCATGTTTGTCATCTGACGTTTCTCCTCAGCTGTTCTTGATTGTGACCCCTTGTGGTTGCATTCCACACCCACACACCCACACACCCACACACACCCACACACACACACACACACACACACACACACACACACAAAGTTTAACAGTGCCCAACCGTGGCTGGGAAAGGCTCATCAAACCTACGACCCCTAAGGGGTTAAGCAGCTTTAGAGAATGGATGGATGGATATTTGTGGCATGTTTAGCTTTCTTATAAAAATATGTTTTATAAGTCTGCACTTCCTGCCTTAATCTGCCATTGAACATCCTAACAAAAAGCAGTTTTCTCCAGGGGGGGCTGACAGTTAAATGAAGAGAATAGGAACAATGTGCTCCATTTTTCTACAGGTGTGGTGGCATTTGACTGTTTTTACAGGATCTACATAGCACACTAACTTAGTTCAGTTTTTTGTCATTTTGATCCCAGTGCATGAAGTTTGAAAACATTCGGATCCAGGGAAAAAGCCTTGAGATGCAGATGATTCTGCTGATCATAACATCATAAATCCACAGCTGATCTGCTGCCAGCAATGTTTCGCAGTGAACAAAAAGCTCAACACATTTTGATAACAGGTACTGCAATCAAATTTACACCACTTAAATAAAAGAGATGTATACCATGACAGTTTAGGATGTAGTCAGCATGAACAAGAACATTCATTTTGTAAAAATAAAGACCTTTACAATCTATACATTTTCCATTTTGAATTTTCCCAGTGACCCCTGTTCTTCTCTGCCTTGTTTGTTTTCTACTCCTGCCTTTATTCTGAGAATAAAAACAAACAAGGCAGGAAAAGTTACAAATGCCGTTTGCTGTTTTTCTTTCTGAAGGCATTTCCATATCAAGGCATTAGCACAATGCCCACAGGTTCCATTGAAAGTGCAGCGCTAAAGTGTGAGTAGAGGATCAGAATACAGTCTAACACTGCTTGCAGTTTCTGAACTCTGCTATCATTTCCGACTGAACAGGAAAACCTTTTTCCTCCTTTTTTTTTTTTGCTAGAAAACCAAATCCATTGTGTTTCCATTTGTCAGCCTCTCCCGCTGCCCTTATCCAATTCATGGCTTATGATTGTAATACTAAAACAGAGCCAGTTGTCAAAGCAGAAACAGCAATGATGAATGCGTCGCTGCTCTCTGTGCTTGTTTGTTTTGGGGTGGCATAGGATGCGGTGGTGGGGATGGGGGGGGTCAGAATTGAATTTCATGCTTACTTGTTGAGGTTCATTTTCTTGACCGCAGCGTCTCTGCTGTACTCCAGCAGCCAGCGCTGATTAAATGGAACAGTTCTGTTATCTGGATTAAAAGGGGGAGAAACATGGGGACGATAGTGGGTGAGAAAAATAATGAGTTCTTTCATCTTAGCAGCGAGGGCGTCTTGCAGACTTCCCAGGAAGATGTACACAGCTTAAGGAAACGTTTAATTAGAAAATGACAACCTTGTGTCTGCATGCTATGTGTGCGGAATAATAACGTTTTGATTGGAATATGACAACTTTTTCTTTCAGCTGCTTCAGACACGCCATCAAATCACGCTAAAGAGAGAGAAAAAATAATTAGCTGCCCACATTACTGCCACTGCTCTGAAGACAACAAGCAATTGCTAATGATTCTATGAACCTGCATGTTCCAGACAAGCAGTTCTGCAAGAAATCCTTGCAGTCTGTGTGGGTGAGGCGAGCATGTGAAGTGAAAGATGTAGAAAAATAATCCAGAGAAGCTACAGACACACATCTTTAGCAAACTGCAAATCTACAAATATTCAAGGTCACAAGATTTGTATTGTTTAAAAAAAGTCAATTAATCCATTTTTTGACAAAATCCAAATATAAAAAGAGGTGGATTATCCTACAAATGCAAAAAGGGTTCGATCACTATTTCATGAAGATTACTCTTCCTGCCTGCTGGCAAAAATCCACAACTACCTCAACATTTGCTCTGGACAACAGAATAAAGAGGAAAACACTGGCAGAACATTTGACAGCAGAAAAAAACTTATTGTGTACTCCTCTGAAGTCAGAGATCAGCTTCACAAAAATGTGATTAAAAGTGTATTTAAGGTGAAGAGGGAACAAAATGCGACCTTAATTATATTTAGGGGTGTCAAATTATTGCATTTACTGCAACTAATTAATTACAGACAAATTGGAGGGTTTTTTATCGCGTTGATCTGATCTTTAATGTTAATGTTTCTGCATGTGAGTGTTCTTTAAATAAAATCCATTTTTAGGCCTTTGCTTGTTGGGCAGTAACTGCACTCTGATGTGAACATCGGTTATCTGCTGACTGAATTCCGGTGAGAGCAAGGCAAGGAGAAAGGGTTATTTGCACAGAAAGATGAACATGATGAAAATAGAGAAGCAAAGGCATGCAGTTGGTGTTATGGGTGGAAAATTTGTGTTTCAAAAACTCCCCAACGGCACCGGGTATAGAAGGGGGATGTCCTTTTTTTGTGCAAAGGAGTCTGCCTGCTGCTAAAGCAGCTTGAGTTTAGTACATCCCATCAACGCAAAGCGCCCAGGTATGGGTGAAACCACGGCTCATTTAGCAACAAAGACGCTGGCCATAGTAAAACTCTTCAGAAGTTTTTGGTCAAAATGTTTTTATTTACAAAGAAAAGTGTTCCTACTGTTATGTAACTGTTAAATTAGGGAACTCTGGACCAGATTTTTTTTTTTTTATTGTTACAAATTAAAAAAGCACTCCTGTGTTTTAAAGTTTAGCTTGTAAGTCTGTTATAATGAGAAACTTTACAAAGCCACCTTTTTAGTTTGTTTTTAGTTGAAGCCCACTGAGACAACTGTATTGTGATATTGGGCAATAAATCAAATTGAATTGAATTGAATATTTGCATTTTAATCTTTTCTGTGTAAAAATGTCACAAACTTAAATACAAATACTTAAAAAAATGCTTTTCATAGCAATTATTAGGTTAGATTAAAAATATAAAAATAAAACAGGTTACAATTAATAATTGTTCAAAAAGTATTTGCATGACAGCAATAATTTAAATAAAAAACATACATTTTTATATCCAGCCACAAATACTGTAATGGAATGTAAAGTACGAGCACATCTGTATTTTGTTCAGATGAGAAACTGTCAGGAAACTACTTTGTTGTCTGCATGTCTACAAACATTTTTGTCAGATGAGGTGTGAAAAGATGGGCAACAAGTGTGGGATCATAAGTACAGCTGCCAGTAACTGTGCCTCTGCGGCTCACATATCTGAAGCCCGGTGGTATCCCACATTTACTCACAGCGTGTTCCCTGGCGGGTGAGTGTGCTCCTGATGGAAAAAACATTTACTCACAAACAACTCGCACAAGTCTTAATGTGCAGATTCTGTGCTGGTACATCAAGTCCTCCGTTGTGTCATGCTAAATAGTTGCCTAAGCTGTTTTTTTTACCACTAACATACAAGATCTGGGGTGAAGTTTTTCTTCACTTAGATTTTCTTCTTTTCAATCTTTCTGTGTTAAGATATAGAAATTGTGCAGATGAGGAATTGAAAGGTTTTCAACTGTTCAAACTTAGACAATTCGAACACATTCTGTATGGATGGCAGTGGATGTTGGATTTCCAGCTCAGAACATGTTTTTCTGTGACGGATTCCAGTTAGCGGGCTACAGAGTGCTCACATGTTCACAGCACACATGAGTTTTTCCCAAAACGTCAGACAAGAAAACAAAAAGAGGCAAAAAAAAATTACCAAAGCTTGTCACCCACCGGTTTTGTAAAAGCAGTTTTTTGCAAAAATGACAAATCGGCTTTGTCAGAGTACTATTTTCTCTCTGCGACAGGGACAAACAAATCATTGGAAATGTGTTTGATCGACGTTCCATCTCAAAAGCTTGCAGTGAACATGTGTGGATCCAAGAACAGTGGAAAAGCTCATAAATGTTTACTCTTGATCCTCTTTGTGGTTCTGTTTTTCATGTGATAACTGTATTTGTCCAGCCGTGCCTCAAGATAAATGCTGCCTCCATCTGCCCTGTTAATCCTCCTTTAAACACATATACATCACAGTTAATGGTAGCTGCCTCTCCTGTCCCCAAATCCCAGCTGTGTCCACTCAGCCAGTCTGTCTGACTGCAGCACTCCAGAGGTTTGTTTATGCCAGCTTTAATCCAGTCGCTCATAAGTCAAAGGCCTGGAGGGAACCTGCAAGGTTTTCTGGGAGGAAGACATCAGGTGAGCATCAGGGAGCTCATGAAGTAATTACCTCATTACATTTTCATTGGATCTAAAGAGACTCCAATTTTTCACACCACAGAGGAGTCAAAACAAGCAGAATTCTTTCTAAATCTTGGTCACATGAAGTATTTCAAGTTGGTGACATAAAATCAAATGAAATATTTGACTGAGTGAAGGTTTATTAGCTAAATGTAAACCATTTTGGAATATTTCTGTTTAAAAATGATTCTGACATTTTAAAGGTTTGTAGTTATCAGATTTTTCTCTAAGTCCTGCCGTTTTCATGCTGACAGAGTAAAATACTTTTACCTCAATGCTATCACACTTTTTGAACTGGTGAAGTGTTTACGGGTTTACAGCTTTGGAAAAAATGTTTTCCTCCTGCTCTGGATTGATCTGCTTCTTGATCACATTTATTCAGGCCTGGTTGACCAACTAATTCATTTGATTTGTCAAAGTAGTTGTAATTTTCTTTTTTTAATAAAATGTTGATATCTTTTGCACAACAGGTTTTATAAACTGGTGTGCAGGTTATTTCCCAGCTGTAATTTATGTCATATTATTTTTTAATGTTATTATGAAGTTAGAGTTTATACAAGACTCCTTTGTTATTTACTTGCAGAGGTAACAAATGTACCATTTTACATTTATATGAGATGATTGGACTTGTGGTCGCAAGGTCTCTGGTTCCTGTCGTGCTGGCAACCCCGGATCCCGGTGGTGGACAAGGAAGTGCCATCTATTTGAAAAGTGATCATGGAGGAAAAATTAATAGTTGTTTGTGCCTTTAGCATCACCAAGGGGGATTTTTTTCAACCTCGAACAATTAGGAGAAAAAAAAACCCATCAGGTCCAGAGTGCTCTAACCTAACACTTCAAAAAGCAAAAGGAAAACATTCTTGAGCAATAGAAAGTATTGACCACAAACTTCGTATAAATGATGACGTTATTTCACAGTTTATCAGAAAAAACATTGGTGATTTTATAGTTTCCTTTAACCTGTTTGTTGAATTTGATCATTTTGGAGACTAGAACGAAGCAGAAGAGAAATAGAGAAGATAATCTAATAAGCAGGGAATAAAACACGAGGCGGTAACACCAGAGGAATTGGGCAATTTAGACTTTGTTTCTTTGTTGTGACTGGACAAAAGCAAACATTAAGAGGTGAATTTTCCATCTGAAATGATGCTTTGTTTAACTTCTCATGATGATCAGCATACACCACTTTCTTCTGCAGCTGCAGAACAAGTTTGGTGCAGGATCTGTAGCTGTTACCATGACAGTGTGTTGCACCGCATATCAAATAGTCCACATTTTGTGAAAAAAGATTAAAAACTAAAAAAATAACCAGATTAAAGTACCAATAATTAATTTACATTAATGTAGTATTTATTTCTTTCACAAGTGACGATGGTATAAGCGGTATAATCCCCCTTTTAGAGAATAATGAACTTTGCCACAATAGGCTAGCTGTGACCGGCATCATCATATTATTTCTGACAATGGTAATAATTTGACCCCCCTAAAAATGTACTTGAGAAAACAGGAGGAGTGACAAAACAAATAGTAACTAATTAAAAAATACTAGTGCCAATAAATGTCCCCCAAAGTGAGATGAAGTGTTCAAGTCATACTATAAATTCATTGTTTCGTTTGCTAAAATACTTTGCACCTGGTAATCTAAATTGCTCATTCTTAAACTACGTCACAGTGGCATAAATAAAGACTTTATTGAACACAACATCTGTAAAAGAAAGGAAAAAATGGCTGATTTAAACACTTTTAGACTGGGGCCCAGAGGACTGGCATCATGCAGTTTTTTTTTCAGAAACCCAGGCCTTTCTGCTGTTGATTGGCTGGATCAGAAGTGCTTTACCAATGAAAAACTACCAAAGCAGGCTAGTAGGAAAAACAGTTGGAGGTAGTTTGACATCTGTGCTTTCAAGAGCCATTTCTGTAAAGATGTTTATCTTCATATTGTTTAAAACCTGTTTAATATCAAGACACATTTTCAAGTTCACAGGCAAACTATTCCACAGTTTAACTTCAGACACTGAAACACAAAAGCTTTTTTAGTTGGTCACGCACATTTCAAAGCTTAGTGTATTTCTTACACTGGAGTTCCTTTCAATACATAGATTTTAAATGTAGTGTGGTACTAATGAGTCTTAGCTTAGATTAACACCTGTGATGCAGGGAAAGCTGTTATGTCTGTAACGGTGAGTAATTTGGATTTAATAAACTGTAGATTAGTGTGATCACGATACCCAGCTTTGTTAATATGCAGCGCTGTTTTTTTTTTTTTTTTTTTTTTTTGAAGGGGGACTAATGATTCCAACCTTGATTTATTTTCTTCTTCCATTCTTCAGTACAGACTGTAAGTTGTGGAAAAACAAGTGAGTTTTGGAGATGGAAAGAGCATTTTGTTTCAAAACCTGTTGTGGAATTGTAGTTCCTATATGCTTTTATACAACTTCTATGTACTCTTTAAGTTCTTATATACCTTTATACACCTTGTTTTTGTGGGACAATGCTTATGCAAACAAACGCATGCTTAGAGAGCATTCTCTCTCATTCTGATTTATGTGTCAGCTGCTAGAATCTGCCTTCCTGCATCCAGCAAAGCGATAAAATACCACAGTCTGCATAGACAGATCCTACTCAGCCAGATAAACAGAAACAGTGAACTGATCTAAGTGGAATCATTGTGCAAGATGCTGTTGTGAATCCTGGAGGCAGGTTAAGCTGCTGTCATGCAAAGTGGTTTGTGCCTTTCTATAAATGTTTGCTTCCTGCTCAGCTCTCAGAGCTCTCGACATGCAGCATGGCTGCATGTACTTCTTTTATTTCTTTTACTTTTAATGTAATAACCCTTTGTACAAAGTTTGTTTTTTATTTTTTTCCTCTCTCATCCAGATCTCAGAAAAATTCCACGACACCCTTTTTTGAGACTTTTTCTGTGTGAATTTGACAAAAAATGTTCAAGCAATTAGATTGCCCACCAAATCACAAAGGTAACTTGAATAGCTTAGTTATGTCTCTAAATAAAATGGTGCTTCATGCATCATTTATTGAGTCTCCGTATGCCATTAATACATATATATATATCTATATATATATATAGATATATATATACACATATATAATGTATTAATCCCAACATGTCTGCGAAAAATCACATTAATCCTGGATAGTTTCATAGCAGAAAAGGATTTAAAGAGTCATCTGACCTCTCGGATAAGATCCAAGAAAGACACTTTCTCTTTTCTTGCCAAAATGAAAATAATAAACTACAGTCACAGTTCCCCTGCGACAGACTGGCGACCAGTCCAGGGGTGTACCCTGCCTTCGCCCATGAGTAGCCGGGTTAGGCTCCGGCAACCCCGTGACCCCGAAAGGGATAAAGCGGATTGGAAAATGAATGAATGAATACAGTCACAGTTAGTTTGCCCTTAAAGTATCAAATGAACCCAGTTTTGTCTCCACAGCTGCAGTGAGGGTAAAGGCAGGTAAAGCTCTGCATGTTCTCTGAGCACACACTCTAGTTTGGGACCTAGATCAACACCGAGACCGGACTGACACTTGGTCATTGATGAGAGTCATTTCTACTGAAAAATGTGACAAATGCAAAACTGGGAAAAAAGAGAAAATTGATGAACACAACATCAAGCTTTTAGGAATAAGAAAAAAAACAACTGTTTTTAAACACATTCCATAGAAACTGAAAGAAACTAAAGCAAATAAATGCGGCAGGTTTAAATAAAAATACTAAAGCAACCAGCTATTTTATTTGTATTGTTAGACAGGTAAAAAAGCCTTAAGAACACTTAACTCAGATTATCTTTTGTAAAGAAAACATTCCCAGTGGTCTTTTAATTGTGATGATGCTGTTTTTGGCCAAAATCAAATTGTTTTTTTAGCTCTGCAGTTTTTGTTGTCTTCTGATTCACAACGACTTGAGTAAAGACGTTTTCAGGAATTCTCTTCTAAGCTTTATTTTGTATACATATGTTCTCTCCACCATCAGAAAAATACGACAAGATCATCTTAGAAACAAAAAAAACACAATTTTCTTCCGAGTGAGTCTTTGTTACCTCGGGGTCCAACTTTGAACATTCATTCGTTAATAAGGTCAATGTAGTTCTAATGTATTTTCCACGGTTCATACATGGATCAAAAATGTGCTCAGATATTTTAAAATGTATCTCCCATGAAATAAACAGTCAAATCCATAACAGCGCATGAAATTCAGCCTTTTCCTTTTCGTTTCAGTCCAGTCCAGGCTGTGTCTGCTCGGTCAGCTGAAGACTAAACTGAATGTCAATTCAACCACACTTAGTTGCTTTACTGTGGCCCTTTTAACATAATAATGACCTCTTCTGTGTTTGTACTCCTCACACTGCTGAGGTACGCTGCAGACATACAATGAACAGGAAAAATCAATCTTTTCTAAAGAAATTGTGATAAAGTCAATATTGCATAGAGTTTGCAGTCCAGCTGGTAAAGGGCAGTAACTTAGAGTTTCAATTTACCAGTCACACATTTCAAAAACTTTATAAAAGCTGGTGTTGTGCTTTGCAGAATGTTTAGGCATTGAATGAAATTTTCTTCCATTTCTTTTGTATATTAAGGCTTAGTTATATTATTCAATTTATATTGAGTAACTTAAAGCATCCCAAGAAGAAAAGCGAAGCGTTGCAGTTAAAAGAGGAAGCTATCAGAAAATTTCTATTTATTTGTCTTATTGTTAAGCTGCTGCAAACAGGAAGTTTTTATTCAGTTCTATTCTATGATCCCAAAGGCAGACTGCACTTGTTTAAATGTGCCAAGTCTTCAAGTAATAAAGTGTTGAGATGGTCTTTTAAAGAGATCCTTAACTCTGCAAGGGTCTTAACTGACCTTGTGATGAACCTGATTTTAGTCAAGTGTGTTGCTGCTCTCTGCACTGGCCTCTAAAACCAAGTTAAACATGGAAACAAGTCCAAGGTTATTGATTGCCTCCATAAAAGCTGGTAAGTGCAAAAAAGAAGGAAGACTGGAGAGATGGAGGACACAGGGAGAGGTGGAGCAGCTGCAGGCTGGCTTCCTGAGAGGCTTGGGTTTGTTATCAAAAGAGGATCAAGCTTCACACAAATCAAAGCAGCAAACTACACAGGAGGATTGCAGTAAATTAACTAAGCACACACGTAGGACTACAGGAAACACGTGAAAGGGTGTGAGGCTGCTGTGCTGAGAAAACACATTCCACACTCACATGCAGTTTGATTCTACATCATGACAAGAGTTTCACGATTCCTCATTAACATGAGCAGCAGTTGAAGTGAGCAGAAAAGCACAATCACAAAACCTTCATGGCTAATAACAATTTACACCTTCTACACTCAGCCTCTGAAAACTTTATTAAAACTCAAACACGCACGCAGATGCACAGCTGACAGTTGATGCATCAAAGCTTTCAGTATCTTTAAGATGAAAAGTTCATCTGAGGTTAAGAAATGAGTCGCTCCCCTTTGAAGTGTTGTATTTTTAACTAATGGGGTGCAGTGATGGATGCAAAAGACGCGGAGTTGTAAGTGAACCTTCAAAGAAGTTCCTTAACATAAACCAGGAGCAGCACCTGCTTCATCTCTGACGCCAACTCTAATATCAGCAGATTTTTAAGAGAAAAACCTGTGATCTTTCAATCATATCACTTTTATTCTCCTTTCTTTCCGTTGTCTTTGGGGATTTTAGTGCACACCATAAAAAAATCCTACTCAGACGTTTCCCCAACAACAAAACAAAGACCAGCGGTCCCAGAAACAAAAAAGCAGATTTATTTACTTAAATAGTTGATCATAAACAGCACCAGCTGAAGGAGGTGAAGATAATAGACTTTAGTGTGAACATAAGGCCAACAAAACAACCAAAACTAACCATTTAAGTCCAAAAATGACCCAAAGTGTAAAAACACAAACAAAAATGGGAGAAAACCAGTCATGAAGAAGATGGTGATTCATGTCGATAGATTCACTTAAACACAAGTTACCAAAAAAGAAAACATCAACACAAAGCACTGCACTGGGCTACACAAAAACTACACTGTTCATGAAGGGATGCATTTGACCTTTGATGAGGACTTTTATGATAAAATGTCTTTAAAGTGAAACAAAAAAAGCTCAATCAAACGATGCAAAAAACAAACATCTCAACCTTAAAGCATCAAAACCAGTGAAAATTAGACAATAATAAAATATTTGTTAAACTTTCAAAATGTTCCATGCTTCTTCATTCAAGCCTAGTTGTCACAGATGGAGGGTTAAGTTGTTTTGTGATTTTAAGCTTTAGGTTAAAAAATCAATTAAAGAAACATTCACTATAGAAATGAAAGAAATAGGGACATGCTTTTTATCATTGGCTTTTTGTGACCTTTTCACTTTAATTTCCTTTTTGTTTCTGCGACCTTTGTCTCAGTGTGGTGCTCCTTGGATGACAGGGATAGGGTTTCTGGAGAAGACTGCAGACTGTTCAAGGGGGATGAATCCAGAACCCTGTGAGACTGCAGACTGACATGGTTCTTTAATGCACACAGAAATCTGCTGCACTCAGGGTGATCCTCCAGTTCCATGAGAGATCCAGCTCTAATGTTGCAGGACTCTTGTCCTCCATCTGAACATGATGATTTATTTATTAATCAATAATGTAATTGATGTTTTTTTTTTTTTATTTCAGTAATCAGTGTGTCCCTGATTCTCCTGAAATCAAAGTTAATCTCTCCTTGACAGCCATCTTTTCTGCAAAAAATCTATTGATTTGAAAAAACATTCTGATTTTTGGGTTCGTCAGATTTTTTCTTGAGAGGAATGTCAGGCTTTTATTTTTAGCTGCTTAGCTGCACAGATGAAACCAGCTTCCTAATGTTCTTCAACATTCAATCCAAGCACAAAACTTTTCTGTGTCTGGTTATTTTGTTTGATGCGCTGCTCTGTCAGCATTTTTGCTGCATTATGTTTATCTTCATGTCTTTTATAGCTGACTTTTTCTCCATTTACTGTGTCTTTATGTTGTAAAGTTTTTCTGTCCCTCTGTAAAACACTGGGAATAGTATAAGATGATCCACACATTAAACAATGTCGGCAAAGTAGGTTTGAAAACCAGCAGCCTACGGTAATCCCAGCAGCCTCACACCTCACTGGCCAAATTTGTTTTCATTAAAGGATTCAGACAGAAGACACACACCTTCCTCACCCTCCATCGCTGCTGTAAACAAAGCCTGCTTCAAGTTGCCTTTCACAGCTTAAATCGTGTTAATGAGAAAAACACGAAACAACTTCCTGTCACATAGTCACACGTGAAGATAGCTTTTGCCATTCTGGGGGCTGATTAAACAAGAACCCTGCCAGGTATAATCAAAATGAGAGACTTCTCACTTAGAACACAAAGGAAGTTCGGTCAACCAAAGTTACACAACCCAACACACATCTGGAGGAAAACAACATTTTAAATCAAACTAATTTTTAAAGTCAAGTATAAAGAGTCTAACGACAAACACAGACTGGGTTCTGTGGTAAAAATCACCGCTGTTAAACTCATTCAAACAGATCGTGAAAACCTTGTGTTTTACCACTTCTGATAAATGTTGTGAAAATAAGTCCATCAGTCTATTTTCTAAACCTATTTGTCTGTTTCGTGGGCTGCCAGAGCCTCAACCGGCCACATGTGGACAAAGGCAGGATACACTCTGGACAGGTCTCCGGTCTGTCGCAGGACCACCATCACACACCCACATTCACACCTGGGGACAAGTTAGAGTGACCATTTGTTCTATGACGTGGGAGGAAGCCAGAGTCCCCGGAGAAAACACACACATGCACGAGGAGAACATGCAAACTCCACACAGAAAGGTCCCTCACTGGTGATTCTGTTTCAGGTCCCCCAGGGGGGTATTGAACTGGGGACCCTTCTTGCTATGAGGCAGGAGCGCTAACCACTGCGACACCATGCAGACCTGAAATAACTCAGGTTTATATATCTTACGAGTGTCAAATTATTGCATTATTGAAACTTTTTTTGCCATGTTAATCTCATTTTTAATCTATAACTATCTATTATGCAAGGGATAATTCTCGACGAGGTGTCTGTTATAAATTAAAGAATGAAGCAGAGGCCTAATGGCAGCAGACTCCTGCAAAGCCCATTTATTTCTGACAATGCACACCTCAAAGGACATATTCCCGCTAAAACCATGGTCACTCACGAAATAATTACATATGACATTAATTCTTTGTAATTTAAGTTATTTTATAGGTTTTAGTTGTTCTATACAAGAAACGTAATATCGGAAACACTGTGTGATGTGTCGCCATGGTAACAGCTTCACCAGCCCTGAGCTCACAGCCTGCACCACCCTCACTCTGCAGCAGCGTAGGAACGTTTGCAGAGATGCATCTGATATTTGTCATGTTAAACAAAGGATAATTTCAGATGATAAAGTTACCATGTCAGAGCGAATGTTTACCTCATACCACTTGTTTTGTAAAGTCACAACAAAGAAACAAAGTCTAAATAATTTCATTGCTCAGGTGTCACTTCCTCTTGTCTCATCTCTTCCGTATTGTGTTCTGTTTTCTTTATTTCTGCTGCATCCCAGTCTTCAAAATGATCAAATTCACCAAACAGGTAAAAGAAAACTACAAAATCACTCATGTATTTTCTGCTGTCTTGCTGTTGGGATAAACTGAGGAATATCAACATATGTTGAAATACTACATACTATGTTTATAATTGCACTAATGTATTTTAATTTGTTTTATAGAAAGATAAGAATTTGATTTGGGTGACCAAAATGATTAATATAGCTAAAATATGTTAGCCTCATTACAACTTTGATTATGAATTATTTTATTAAAAAAAAAAAAAAAAAACCCCCCACCCCCCCTCCCACTCTCCATGAGAGGTACCTCACCTCAAGCTGGGGTCCTCTACCAGAGGCCTTGAGGGTCCTGCAGTATCTTATCTGTTTCTAGAAGTGCTCTTTTCTGGACTGAGATGTTTGAGGTCTTTCCAGGGATCTGCTGTAACCACTCCTCCAGTTTGGGGGTTACAGCCCCGAGTGCTCCATTGTCACCTTCACCTTCCAAGCTGTCTCCAGTTCTTCTCTGAGTTCCTGGTATTTCTCCAGTTTCTCATGTTCCTTCTTCTTGATGTTACCATCTCTTGGTTCTGCTACATCCACCACAACAGCTTTCCTCTGTTCTTTATCCACCACTACAATGTCTACATTACACTACCACTACAAGTCCATATTCTCCACACGTTCCTGTAAACTATTCCAGCCACTTGGTTGTGGTGCTCCATGGATGCTTTCCTGGCCAGCATCTTACACTCTGCAGTTATGTGCTGGATTGTTTCAGGCTCCTCTTTGCACAGCCTACACCTTGGGTCTTGTCTGGTGTTGTAGATCTGAGCCTCTATCGCTCTGGTGTTCAGGGCTTGTTCCTGAGCTGCCAGGATGTATGTTCTGTCCTGTAGGCCAGCCCTTTCTAGCCATTGGTAGGACTTCTTGATATCAGCCACTTCAGTTATGGTTCGGTGGTACATCCCATGCAGGGGCTTGTCCTCCCATGTGGATCTGTCCTCCAACATCCTTTGCTGTCCATTTCCTGAGACATTCACTGATCACACTGTCAGTTGGGGCCTTGTTCTTGATGTATTCATGCATCTTGATGTTTCACCCTGGATAGTGGCTTCCACGCTCAATAGTTCTTGGCCTCCTTCCTTGCGGCTAGCGTACAGTCTCAGGATGCTGGATTTGGGATGGAATACCCCATGTATGGTGTGGAGCTTTCATGTCAATATCTGTGGTCTGTATCTCTTCTTTCAGCCATCTGATTATTCTGATGAATGGCAGTGCATAACTGTTTATTTCCCTGGTCTTGTTCTTGCCATTGGATTGGCTTCTCAGGACTTGCCTTACTCGTTGGAGGTATTTGGCTGTTGCAGCTTTCCTTGTTGCCTGCTCTAGGTTTCCATTTGCCTGTGGAATTCCAAGGTATTTGTAACATTCCCCAATCTCTGCTATTGTTCCCTCTGGGAGTGAGACCCCTTCAGTGTAGACTTCCTTGCCTCTCTTTGTTACCATCTGACTGCATTTCTCAAAACTGAATAACATCCCAATGTCAGTCTGTAGATCCTGGTGGTGTGGATCAGGGAGTCAATGTCACACTCACTCTTAGTGTGTAGCTTAATGTCATCCATGTGGAGGAGGTGACTGATGGCTGCCCCATTCCTGAGTTGGTTTCCACAGCCAGTCTTGTTGATTATTTGGCTGAGGGGGTTCAGACCAATGCAGAACAGCAGATGGGACAGAGCATCTCCTTGGTATATGCCACATTTGCCCATCGCAGGGCCCCACCCCCATGTGCCCCACCACCCCAGACAAGCCATCCACCACCAACCAAGAGTTCTGAGCTAGAAATAACCTGACATTATCTTGTTGAGTTTTCTCAACTTGAATTATAATGTTAGGTGTTACTTAATGCTAAATGCTACTTGATCTTGTTCAGTTCTTCTTAAAATCAAAATTTAAATAATTCATACTAACCGAGCAAAACCAAGTAGATTTAAAAATCAGAAACGGTTTAAGTTTCAATAGTACATTTTATTAATGTGAAAAACATGCATGAAATAATTGATATTCAGTCATTTTAACACAAGTCCAGTTCAACTCCACCTGGCCAGCCTTAAACAAACCAGCCTTAATTTCTTTTTTTTTTTTTTTTTTTTTTTTTTTTACCAAGATACAGCGTTTTTTTATGGGTTTTTTATCCTCACCAACGAGGGTTTACGGGCATGGATGTCAGTTTAGCTTAGTCTGTTTACATTAGCAACCAGCTACTGGTTTTATTTTATGACTGACTTCATGTTATTTGCATAAATACCAGTGTGAAGCCCATTCAGACAACTATGGTTGTGATAATGGGCTTTATAAATAAAATTGAATTGAAATAACACTGAGTCAGCTTGAGTGTGAATACAAATGTTTAAAATCTTGTGATCACAATGCTGGGAGCAGGTTATCGGGTCCACAGGTCCTTTGAAACAATTAGATCCACTTTGAGAGAATCACCAATTCTGAGAGGTTTACATTTTTCTTTATTTGCATCCCTTTTTGTTAAGCACATCCCCTGTCATGGAAATGAATAAACCACAAATAACATCAAGATTACTTTAACCAATTACTCAGGAGCACAATTGTGAGGATTCTGTGTTTAGTTTGGGTTTTGTTATATGTGGTCATGTTCTAAGTTGTCCATGTCAGTCACAGCAGTTTCAGGTTCATCATCCACAGCTGTCTTCATTTAGTTTATCAACCTCAGTGTATTTAAGTGTCGGGTTTTTAGGTCATCTTCGTCAGGTCATCTGTTCTGCCTTGCCACGTTTTTGGTTCGCCATTGTTTTGTCATGATTCAGGTATTATTATTATTATTATTATTATTATTATTATTATTATTATTATTGTTGTTAAAAGTCTTAGTTTCTGCCACCAAGCCTGTTTTTTTTGCATTGTGGGTCCTTCTCCACCATTTCCTGACACTAGCAGCAGGGTCAGGTCATCTGCTGCAATCATCATGTTACAGCAACATTTATAAATTCTGTTGCACCAGCATAAATACATTCAGATCTCCTGACACAAATGTTTATTTCTACATTAACACATTTAGATGGAAATACTTTTCAAATGTTATGTTCATCCAACAATTGATTTGAGTATATTTATTCTAATTTTATTTTATATTATATTTTTAATTTATTGTTATATTTTATTTATAATATTTAATTTATTGTATGTTTTAGACCTCTGTTATTAGCTTTATTAATTTATTGGTGCAAATCTAAAATTCACATGACATCAAAAAGGGGTTAATATCTGGATGTCAAACTGATATTAAAATTTGAATGTCTGTTTGATTTGCATATGAAACTTGTTTTTGACATTGCTTTGGTGTCGAGCTTTGATGTAGATTTGACGTCATTTCAACATCACTTGCTAACTGGGTATTTCCAGACTCACCCCTGCAACTGCTGGGATATGCAGCAGCGTTGAATTATAGGGTCCATTCTAATGCAGTTTGAATTGAAAAGGAAATATCAAATATAGATTTAAGCCACACACTGAGATTTAATCAAGCCAAAATTAATGTAATTAAGCCTAAATCCTTCAGACACAGAAGCATGGAAGTCAATTTGGTATGAAATTGATGTCAGTTTGACGTTTAACATATAGGACACCATTCTTAATTTTTTTTTTTTTTTATTTTCATGAGAGATTGAATTTCTACTGTACATGCATTCCCTACACTAAAACACTTGTATGAAAACAAAGGTTAAAATGACAGTGTCAAGGCCGACATCAAGATGCCCACTGTGGTTGTGGCCCTCTCGTGGTGTTACAATTGTGTTGTACTTTGTCAATCTCAAGTTGTGATAGCAGTTGCCATTTGTGGATGTTAGAACATTGAGCTACTGGTTGTTTGGCAGTTAGCCTTGATTGTGGGTTCCGAAGCATCTATTCACTCCTCCTTCTCTGCATGCATATACACATAGAAATCAGTTTAATGGATTCCGAACAATCCATTTAATTCTAAAGCAGACTTGATGCTCACCTTGTAAAAAGTTGTCTGATCTAATCCAATCCTATCTCCTCTTGTGCTATTGCTTTGCATTGGTTTTTGTGTAGTGGCATCAAGTGTTGCATTAATGTTGCGTTTGGATGCATAGTAGAGTTCTCAAACAAAGACTATTTTTATCAGCTTTAGCAATCATTAACACCTACTAAACTCAGACTAACAAGCACATACTTATACTTTTGCAATGCATATAAACCACATTAACTAGTGTGTTTTTTTTTTACCTTCGCATTTGCTCCCAGCCCAGATGGGAAATGAATGTGGTCTGTTTAAAGGTAATATGGACGTTTGAACAATCACAGCCTCAAATTTGCAACCAGTGTTTCTGCTCAGAGATGGCTTTTACTAGAACAGACAAAATTAGGAAGACATGCAGAAGGAAACTGTCATTTTTTTCATACTTTTTGTGTCAAGCATGGAAAAATGGTGTGCATGGTATTGAGGGCAGCAACACCAGGAAGTGTTTTAGCAATCGTTTGGGAAGTACTATTGAAAATGCTAATTGCAGCAATACAACTAGGATCACAGGAGGTACAGCAGAATAATGGACTGGGAAAATCAAGATCACTTTCCAACAACTCTTTAGATAAGGTGACAAAATGAAGAAACAATGTGAGGTAAAAACTTTAGTGCCAGATCAACATTTTTCTCAGTTTGTCTACAAGCTGTCACTTCATCGCATCACTTCATTTCAGAGCAGTAATCATTGACCTGATTTCATGGTTGTTGTCACGCTGTTTGTACAGCTACAGCAGAGATTCTTCCAAAGAGAACTTTGTGTCCGCTCATGTGCACGCATGTATATGACAGCTGTGCTGCTTAAAAATTTGCACAAAATTTTAAGGAAAGTAACACTTTAAGTTGGTCATTTAAATTTAATTTCATTTAAAATGTAGAATGCTTCCTGGTTGTGGACATTAGAAGTGTACAATCACTACAGAGGAGAGGAAAGCAAAACCTTTGTATTTGTTGTATTGAGCAAACTTTAGAGGATCTGACTTTTTTCTTTTTTTTGCATTGAAAAAAGCTGATGACTGCAGCCGATTTTGCAGAACATCGTGACAGTTTGCGCCTGCATTTTTACCTGTAAAATATGAATCCAAAACAGAAGCCACAAGCCTGATTCATGTTTGCAGAATCACATTGCATGTGCTAAAAGGACGCATATTCGTCAATGGGAAATGCCCAAGCTGGATTGAACATCATTTTTTTTACCAGTTTAACAGACACAAAATGGTTAGTAAATCAAGTACAACTTTTGTTTTTACTGTCAAGTTAGCGAGGCAAGGCAATTATTAAACTTTTTTTTTTTTTAATTTAGGATTAAATACTAATATTTTGACATATTTTTTAACTGCAATGTACCATCAGAAAGTCACTTTAAGTCAGTAAGAACAATCAGAATTCATACAAAGGGTGCTTAGAAATAAGGCATACAGGTGATTTTTGAAAAACTTGATTTGAAGAGTGCCTTCTGGTCCATCCATCCATCTTGTAAAGCCCATTAGGGGGTTATAGGGTTTCTAGAGCATATCTCACCTACTGTTGGGAAAAGGCAGAGTACACCTTAAACAAGTTTTAAAATAAGTATTGAATGTTTTTTATAACATTTGTTAAGTTTCTTAAACAAGTGGAAACAGTGCATGTATCATGACCGCTAGAGATAGAGCAGTGTTTGAAAAATCTCCTTCATTCCCATCTGTGAAGTAGCGGATGCAGCTGTGGCTCTGCAGGTGAAATGCTGTTGTCGTGGAGTATTTGTGCTCTGATTGCTCATTAAACCATGTTGTGAGTCATGGACTCCTGGACAGCTGTCAGTGTCTCACACTTTATGACTCGTTAGGATTGCTGATGGTTTGTGTTTGAGACAGAGGGTGAGCTGGCACACCTTCCAGCCCACGTCTTTGTTCTGCCAGACCTTCATGTTCCTGCCACAACCCCCTGCATCTGTTCCACTGCAGAGAGGAGAGCTGCATTGTTGTTCACCCAGTAAGCTTTTGTTGTCTTGCAATAGTGGTGTTGACCTGTTCTCGATATATAAAAAAAGCTTTTTTTTACAGAGTGTATGACAATACAAAACAATTTCTGGAAATTAAAAAATAACTCTTTAAAGGATTTTTACAGCATGATGTTCAAAAGGCTCGATATTCACACAGGGCTGCACAGTGGCACAGTGGTTAAGCGCTCAGGCCTCACAGCAAGAAGGCCCCCAGTTCAAGTGCCAGCTGAGGGACTTGAAACAGTGTCACTAATGGGGGACCTTTTTTTGTGGAGTTTGCATGTTCTCCCTGTGCATGTGAGGGTTTTCTCCGGGGACTCTGGCTTCCTCCCACCATCCAAAAGCATGCTTCATAGGTTAATTGGTTACTCTATATTGCCCCTAGGTGTGGATGAGACTTGGTATGGGTGTGTGATTGTGGCCCCTGCAACAGTCTGGCAACCTGTAAAGGGGTGTCCCCTGTCTTTACACGAGTGGCCGATTTAGCCTCTGGCAGCCTTGTCACTCTAAAAGGGACAAAAAAAGTATAGCAAATGAATTAATTCAACAAAGGCTAACATTTTTTGTGTGGAATTCCTGGTTCGGAGATGATCAATCAATCAATCAATCAATCTTTATTTATATAGCACAAAAAAAAACAACAAAACATTATAATGAGGAATTTAAAATAAATTAATAATTTATTGTAAACATAATAAAATAGATAAATTGGTAAAAAGATACAAAGTAAAAATTATTTGAAAGCCAGGTTAAAAAGGTGGGTCTTGAGCCTTTTCTTAAAAACATCTACGCTCTCTGCAGCTCTTAGATCCTCTGGCAGACCGTTCCACAAATGAGGGCCATAATGCTGAAAATTACATCTGGAAATGTAAAATCAGTATACACCAAATTTGTTAAAAGTGCCAAGCTTTATGTCACTCTCACCTGGTATGTTAGCGGGCACCTTTTAAGGATTCTGTGCTTTAGCTTGGTTTTATGTAGGTCTTGATCACGTTTTTTGGTTTTCCTTTGTCAGTCAAAGGGAAACTGTTAATATCCTTTGGTTCATGCATTGCCCCAAGTCACCATTCTTTTTTCTTAAACTGTAGTGGGTTTATATATTGGGCTCTTCAGCCTTTTTTATTACTTTGAAGGGCCACTATTCCATCTAATTCTTCGTTTCAAGAGTCTTTTGATGGAGCAGGAACTCTGTGTGCAGCTTACCCTACTGGGTGTGCATTTTCTTTCAAGCATACTTTCTACATGAAAGGTACTGTGTTAAAACTGTGAAAAACACCTGCAAGATTGTGTACAAGTATCATAACAGCATTGTTTGATGTGGCTCCAGCAACATTTTTTGGAGTACCTACTCTACAAGCCTCAAATATTTAGAGGTTTTGTCATTGGGCAAGAAATCACGGCCCTCTGCAGCAACTGGAAATAACAGAGGATTAACCTTTCTGTATGCTGTCACTTTCAGCACCCAGGTGCCTAAACGGTCATTCAAAATTTACACTTGAACCATTTTAAACATTTTATTCCCTTTTTGTGGTTTTCTCTCAATGATTAGACATAAGAAATTCAGATTTGCTCATGCACTTGTGTCCAGTTGTACTGTGATTTTTTTTTTTGTTTTTGTTTTTTTTTTCCATCCACCCATTCGCTTTCAGAATCCACTAAATCCCATTTGGGGTCACAGGGTTGGCGGAAATGAAGCCAGCTGCTGTTATACAATTCACCCTGAACGGACTCGCCAGTCCATTGTAGGGCTACTGTGGATGTTTATTTGCAGTGGCGCTCTCCATTTATCCACTCTGAAAACATGTATCTACATGTATCATTAGATTCATATTCACTGTTAGTAAGGCCAATTTTTTATCTCTCAGATCAGTATTATTTTTCACAGGTTTCTCTTTCTTTCAAAATTTCGACTTTAGGTAAAGCTGTTTCGCAAAAGGATTCTTGCCTTTGTCCGCATCAGGGCTGGGCATCTCCTTCACAATGACTCCTAGACAATTGATTTAGCCATGAGGGCCGCAAAATAGCCTGCTTTGAGGGATCTCTTATTTACCTTTGTGGTTTTTCTCAATGGAATTGCCTGTTTTTCATTGTTTTTCATGAGATACCAAACAGTCTGTAGACTTTTTTTCAAAAGATGTGTGCTTTGTTTTGACATGGCATAAAAGCTTTCTCTCCACCATCGTGCTGTTCAGTAGCTCCTCACCACACAGTAAAGATATCAGAGTCTATGTCATTGAATTCCCATAAAATGTAAATCTGTCGTATTACCTGGAGTTCACTATCTTGTCCTTTTCCTTTCGTCCAATACTCAAACTAGGACTTTCATCTAGGTCAGAATTTTGTCTAGGGTCCTGTTTAAACTTAGGATGTTTCCATCTAAAACACTGTGGCCTGTCATGCATCACATTTGCATAATTTTTTTCAGAGGGAGTTGGTCATCTACTGCCACTAGGGGTGTAACAATTCTTTTTAAACAATGCTTTAAATCATATCATAATTTGTGGTTGAAGATACGATTAATAGTCAATACTGGTTCCTCTTGAAAGATCCGATTTTAAACAATTCATTGACCTAAAATTGACCCAGGACATCTTTAACCAAAAATTCAACCAGTATGGCTTAGAGATCAATACTTGAGTAGTGAACAGTGCAGGTGAAGTTTTCCAGATTCCCTGTATTTCTTGCAAGACAAAGTGTAAATTAAATTTGTGTACAAGTAAACAAGACTTAATGGTCACTGTGTGGTCACATCCATATTCTTCTGCTCGTCTGGGAACGGGTCGTGGGGGCAGCAGTTGAAGCAAAGATGCCCAGACTTCCCTCTCCCCGTCCACTTCCTCCATATATGCAAAAGAATAAGTGAACTCCCACAAACCCTACAGCAGTCTAAAGAGGGTGTAGAGCTGGTCCACAGTTCAACAACCAGGACGGAGACCATCCATTGTTTCTGGTTCTGAGGTTTGACTATCTGCTGAAATCTTCTCTCCAGTACCCTGGCACTGATTTTCCCATGGAGGCTGAGGAGTGTGATTCTCCGGTAATTAGAACACAGCCTCTGGTCCCCCTTCTTGAAAGGGGGAACCACCACCCCTGTCTGCCAGTCCAGTGGTACAGTTCCTGATTGTCACGCAATGCTGAAGAGTTGTCAGCCAAGAAACTCCCACAGCTTTCAGAGACCTAATATTTACCCGATTAGCCAAGACACACGGCCAAAAGTCACCTAAAATGACTACAAAGTCGATCGTCAATCTCCTCCCGAGGTTGTCCTGATGCCAAGTGTATTGATGGACACCCTTGTGCTCAAACATGGTATTAGTTATGGAAAAACTATGACAAGCACATAAGTCCAATGACAAAACATCACTCAGGTTCAGATCAGGGAAGCCGTTCCCACCAATTACGCCTTTCGGGTGCTGCTGTCGTTGCCCACGTGAGACTTGAAGCCCTCCAGGAGGACAATGGAATCCCCTAATAGAGCATTTTGAAGTACCCCTTCGGGAAACACCAAGAAGGCCGGGTACTCCGAATTGCTGTTTGGCCTGTATGCCAGAACCACAGTCAGAGACCTTCCCCCACCTGAGGGCGAAGAGATGCGACCCTCTCGTCTATTGAGCTGAACTCCAACATTTGGTGGCTGAGCTGGGGACTCACCAGTAATCCCACACCGTCCCGCTGCCTTATACAATGTGCCACTCAAGAATGGTACAAAGTCCAACTCCTCTTGAGGGACTAAGTTTCAGAGCCCAGATTGTGTGTTGAAGTGAGCCCAACTATTTCTAGCCAGTGCCTCTCAGGCTCCCTCCCTCCCAGAAAAAAAAAGGTTTAATGTCCCAAAAGCCAAGTTAGTTCCATGACCAGGGTTTGGGCCGCCAAGGACTTGCCTATAACTATTGCATTTTGAAACTATTGTATAATGTTATAGGCTTATTTGATTAACAGTTTGGCTCAGACAGATTAATCTGGTTGGATCATAGGAATAGTAAATGAATAATAAATTAAGCCGATTAATCATTACATTCCCAGCTGCCACCCGCCAACAAGGAGGGGTATGACATTACTTTGCCACTAACTTCATAACAGCGGGAAACTCTACAATGGCACATTGTGTAAGGATTCTGTGTTTAGGTTTTGTGAGGCTTTTGTCATGTTCTGTTTTTCCTGTCAGACTCACTAGGTTTAGATTAATCATCCACAGCAATCTTAATTTAGTTCATCTATCTCAGTGTATATAAGTGTCTGCTTTTCTGTTCATCATTATCAGGTCTTCTGCTCTTCTGTCACCTTTTAGTTGTTCCCATGATTGTTTGTCATGTTTCAGTTTATTTATTAAATGCTTTAAGTTTCTTACACAAGCCTGGTCTCCTGCATTTTGGGTCCTCACCGGGGCCAAGCTTCACATTCTCTGTTCTGTTCCTGTGGAGAGTCACCGGGGGCTGCTCCTCTTCATGTGTCTGCTCCTGAGGAGGGTCACCAGAGAAAGGTTCATCCCCCTTGGCTGTATTTCCTGTGGGTCGCCGGGGACGCTTTCCTTCATGTTTCCTGTCCCTGGGGAGAGTTGCTGGGACTTTTCCCCTTCATCCCTGTTTCCGAGGAGGGGTTCTGATACCCCTCGCATCCGCCTGGCTGCAGGAGCTGTTTTTTGGACTTGTGTCTATTTTGTTCCTCCAGGTCTCCTCCTCTCAGATGTTTGGGAATCTGGAATCTGCCCTTTTGGGGAGGAGTACTGTGAGGATTCTGTGTTTAGGTTTTGTGATGCTTTTGTCATGTTCTGTATTCGCTTCAGAGTCACTAGGTTTAGGTTAATCATACACAGCTGTTTTCATGTACTTAATCTACCTCAGCGTATGTAAGTGTCTGGTTTTCTGTTTATCATGGTCAAGCCATCTGCTCTGCTTTGTTTTGTCACTCCTTTTGTTTCTCCATGGGTTTTGTCATGTTTCAGTATATTTAATAAATGTTTAAGTTTCTGACATGAGCCTGCTGTCCTGCATTTTGGGTCCTCCACCACCACTTCATGACACAGTGTACGCTGATTACGCATTCAGAAATGTATCAAACCTAAATAGGTAAAGTTGGTTAGTTTCAAAGGTTCACCAGGTGATCTCTCATTGTACACCACAGGATGAACAGAGATTTAGACGTGGAGCCTAATCGTCATCACTTTTGTCAGGCTCTGGTCCAGTGTAAAAGCATGTGTGTACAATAAATTTTGGGGTGAAGAGGTGATCGGTCATTTTGTATATGTTCTTAGATGTAGATTAAAGACAAAAAATGTATTTACACATAAACATTAATGTTGAAGAGCAAAATGTATACCACATTTCAGCAAAAGCTGGTTGACACCAAACATTCAGTATTTTAGAAAAAGTTATATAAAAAGAAATGACTGTCAACCTGTGCCAATCCCTTCGCAGAATAAAAAGTTGTGTTACGTTGAGCTAGAGCTCTTTAAATGCTAACGGTATTACAGAACTTTAAGGGGAAAGAAGACATTTCTTTTGGCAGGAAGTGCACGCATCTGTGCCCTCCTGGATTTAAGAACACATGCTGGGAGGAAGAACAGTGAAGTGTGAGTGCATAAGTGCTAGACTCTAAGCTCTACACGTGTGAATAGTGGTACAGAATCTGCGTGGGTTGTGCGCATTGATGTGTGACTCACTCCACAGCCAAATATGATCAAAGCCGAGACAGAATGAGGAGGACAGACAGCAGAGGATGGCGCCATGCAGAGATGGCTTCAGTCCAGTCCTCACATCAGCTACCCGTCAGCCAGGAATACAAATCTTTTGGCTAACAGCTGATAAGACACAAATCGCTGTGTGCTTGGTGTTGACTCCTCAGCGAGTGCACACAAACACCTGCTCAACCATATCTCAAAGCAGCAGCCGATTGTTTCTGTCTTGCTCATCTGTGAATGCCACCCGTCTCGGCAAATTGATTCAACATTGTCAGCAGATTGCTGGAATATGGTGGAGATATGGTCAAACAGGTATGTTCAGCTGCCCTGCAGCCGATCAGAACTAAGCCTCTCAGTGTTACGCATCCGTGTGAGCAGGTTTGTTGAACTGGACTAAGGGGCTGGTGCTCATGTGAGCGTGCAAAGGTTTTGGCAAGTTTCCTCAAAAACACAAATAAATCCAGAAGTAACGTCAAATGCAGACAAATTTTTGTCCTCAAGAAGTCTGCCGTGCGCCTAATTAAGTAAATGCCATAAACTTCCTCCATTTCTACATAATGATCACAGTCAGACACTTTCATTAAACAACACAGATGTTACCTGATCAGGTCTACTGTTTCCTTCAACAAAACAGCAGCTGAACCTATAGAAAAAGTGCATTCACCTTAAAATAAAAATATTTTCATGACTATTGAACTTTTGTGACTAAAGAAGTAAAATAAAATTTGAGAATTAAAACATTTTCCAACAATCACTTTTTTAAACATGTAATTCAAAAGTATAGGAGGAGTAATTCAGTTATAATAAGTCAACTACTTTTGCAGCATCTCTGTCAGTAACTCACACTAACCCTAACCTTTTTAAAAGGGAAAAAAAAAATTAAGACAACTCCAATCCTCTTGATCTATTACGCTCCCAGTGGTCTTTTTTATTATGATTATGCCATTATTTAGCCAAAATAAAAAAAACTTTGAGTAAAGAAATACTCAGAAATGCAGTCTGAATTTTATTTTCTTTATGAATGTCCTACATCATCAGAAAAATGCCACAAGAACACATTACAAACACCAAAGACACCATTTTCATTAGTGTCTTCAAAAACGAAAACAAAAGCTTTTTGGAGTGCAAACAATGTGTTCATTTTAACCTTGTAACATCCTGCAAAGCTTGTGTTCAGGTGTTTTAGCATTTTCAATTTGCATTATCAAATTATATATTAATTGATCTATTCACAATGAATATCAGTTTAATTATGGGTATAAAAAACTTCCATATTATAACAAACATGAGCTAAACTGTAGAAAAAGTACAAAGTTCAACAAGACAGTTTGAATTAGGGATGTATGTTATTTGATCTTTGACAATATTTTAAATGCAAATACGTTCAAAAAATGTCTTCATTTCATTTATGTTGTTTAATTGAGAATTGCATACTATTTACTAGCACTCATTGAACAAGGGATACAAACAGCAGTTTTTGAAAATGAATTTAATGTGTACTTTGGATTTGGAGTTAAACTGATGCAATAGAAAATAAATGCAAGGAATTGGTTCCTGCTAAAACAAATGAAACAGACTGCAGCCCTTGAGGATGTTCTGACATGCTTTATGGATGAGAATCACATTGGCTGCTGTAACACAACAGCTTAAGCAGTTCACTCAGACCATTGCTATGAACACTAGCCTCTATTTGCACTGGTGATGATCCACACAAGAAGAATGAAGAAGATGTACAAGCAACCATGAAGCTGTCCAGAGTGCCATCGGAAAAGTAGAGCAGAATGCACTGTGTACTGAACAATCATTTAAGGTAAAAATGGGACACTGGAATAAGGTGTGACAATAAATCACGCTAAAAAGATTATGTAAACTATTTTAGCACTATAAATGACAATTTGGTTTGGAAATTATTTTTGCCAGTCTGTACATTTACACAAGGTTTTACGCATGCAGACCTTTGGTAAATCAAGCCTATAATATTTCATAATCATCTATGCATGTTCCATATTGTTGATTCATTTTCTTTTATTTATAGTCAAATATGAGCTCCCAGACAAACCATCATTTTATGAGGGAAAATATGTTATTTTAACAGTCAGGATGAAAACCCAGGAGCAGGGAGGACTTGGATCCAAAACGTGAGAGATAAAAAGGTGTAAAATAACAAAAGTGACACCACGTACAGAGACTTGAACGACAGGAAGACTGCTGAACACACAGGACTCTGCAACACTGACAGAACCAAAGAGCAGTCCTTATAAACCTAAGCAGTAATTGAGTGATGAAGGGCAGCTGTGACAACTAGGTGAGAGCACAGGAGGGGGGGCAACACTACTGGCTTGACTGCACACAGCATTTTTCTGTTTATTATGCAGTAGTCCTTTGCAGTAAGGAAGTTAACCTTTTGTGGTCTTGCAGATTTACTGATTTTTTGTTTTGGAATTTACTTATTTTTTCCCCCTATTTTATATATATTTCTTTGTATGCAAAATAACAACAATAAACAACAGTAAAACACAGTGAAACAAGGACTGAAATCAACCAATACTCTTCTGAATAAAAACGTCTTGACCTGTGATTTAAAACTCTTAAGAGTCAATCTGACGCAGTGACAACAGCAGGGAGTTCCAAAGACGAGGACCAACGGAGAGGAAAGGAGACATCTCCTCTGGTCTTAAAGCGAGTTTTTGGAACGCTTAAGAGATGCTGTTTAAAATATCTGAGATCGGGCTGAAGAGTAGGGGCTTAAAAGGTCAGAGACTTATGACAGGGCTTGACCATTCAAGGTTCCAAAAACTAAAAGTACATTTTAAAATCTATTTGATACTTGATAGGTAACCAATGTAAAGCAGACAACAGAGGAGTGATGTGTGTCTGTTTACTGGTTCTTGTTCAAAGCCTGCTCCTAAAGGCTGTGGTCACTCACAGCTGGATTCTCTGGATCTGCTTCTCTGCGCGAGTGTCTGGAGGGCCTTGGTTACCACCTTTGCTTTGCCTTTGGCAAGGGTTTTGGTGTGGGGGTGACCGCGCTCCCCCTCTTTTGTTTCACTTTCTACGTTCCACCATGAAAACAGACACTTACTTCATCTCAGGTGTCAACTCACCTTTGCACTAATAGTATGCAAGCTGGAATGATAAGCTTAATATGTGTTTGTTTGTGTCCATAAGTACAGTGCGTGTGTGTGTGAACAGTAGTTGTATTGTGTACATGTTGACATGTTTGTATGTCAAGATTTTTGAGCCAATAGGTGTGTTTGTAACATTAGAGTGTCTGTGGACAGGCCCCGCCCTTTTGACTAACATCTACACCTGACAGCAGTCTTGATAAACATACAGCATCTTGTTGTTTTGTGATTCTATCTACTTCTAAATCTTAATCATCATCCAACTTCCTTAACCCCATTTTTCCCTTTTTTTTTACGCTTATCCTCCATCTCTGACATTCCACTCTCTCCTTCGTTCCTCTTTTTTTCTGTCTGGAACAAAAGATGTATAAAACATAATCCATCTAAATAAAGTTTAGCCTCCAATACAAAAGGGGTTGATGCAAATACCTCATCTCTGAGGATTCATAACCCCGGTTGTAACAGTAAAACCTGTCCAACACAAGACCTTCAGTTTTTATCTGTTTGTTCAGCTGCTGGAGAGTAAGAATTAAAAAAAACATGAGTGCAGAAACAAGAGACAGAAAATCTGCAGACAAACAACTAAACAACAACTCTCTGGCAGAGAGCTTGTGAGTAGAGCAATAAATAGGCAGGTGAACAGGTGGGATGTGATGAAGGGGAAGACAGAGCAGGTAGAAGCTCTCCTATTAAATATCGGATGCAGGAGCACCTGTGGTCACAAAAGCATCTCAGAAGCTTCCTTCAACCTGATGCTAAATTGTTTTTGAAAAGAATAGAAATGAACAAAAAGGTGTGAATGTCTGTAAACAATGATGGTTACAGTAAAAAATATTGATTTTTTTTTATTCATCTGTTCACATTCCAAACCTGCTAAATCATTTTTGGGGTTCCAGTGCTGCTGGAGCCTATCCCAGCAACTGTTGGGAATAGGCAGGGTACACCCTGGACAGGTCGCCAGCCCATCGCAGGGCCATTTTATATTTATGAAAATTGTAAACAGGTAACCTTTTTGTTATTCTTTTGTATTTTAATTCAAAATTATGCCAAAATGGATTATGAGAAGAAAAACCTTTTTAATGTTTGGAAAATAAACTTTTTACAGTTTTTGCATAAAAGTGAGAAACTTTGGGTGTGACCCAAATCAGGAGTTTTAGTTCTTCTTTAATGTCACCAGAAGATTACTCCATTACCATCCTCTGCAGCACTTCACTGCACAGTTAAATGTGCTACATTCACGTGTTTCACTGATTGCAGTTATATGTGATGTTGTTTGTTTTAGCAGCATTACAATTACCCATCAGAGGAAGAAAGGCTTGATCTTTTCACTCCAACGAAGAGAAAATGAGCTAATCTGCATGCTTTTCTCTTCAAAACACCTATAATTTTCCAAATAAAAACACCTTAATGTGAGACCTTGTGTTAAATCTCCAACACTGAGCTCTTTTGGGACAATTTTTAGATGCAGTAAGCCTTTCTGGGGCCTGAAAACTCTGCGATTATCTACCCTTTATTTGTGTTTGTGTGTCTTCCTGCATTCCCCTTGTTCGTGGTGCTGAATTGTAACCTGAATGAATAATTAATTTGGCTGTGAATCAGTTATAAATGAGGTTTAGTTTTCCTTTTGGTGAACTACAAATTTGCTTTGATGTTTCGCACCAAGGCTGGTGATTTGCAAAAGGGACAAAAATAGAAGAGAGCTCCGTTACAGCAGGTTTAAGCACAGCGCTCCCCACAGAGGATTTGAGAGGAGAGGATTTAAAGCTAATCCCACCAACAGGGTGCAGTATCAATGAGGGCAATGAAATGATTCCTGATAGACCTCAGAAATGTGGTTCAATGGCTCAGCTGTCAATCACTCTTCAACTGTTGTATCACTTCTGCTTGTCGACCTTCATACTGGTCGTGATAAAAAAAAAAAAATTGCTAACTTAAAAAAAAATCCCAAGTTTGTATTTCACAACCAGCTTGATCCAATGTGACTCTGGTTCCACTTGACTAAATGCAAATAAAAAATGAGGCACGGCAACAAGGCACGAACACGGCCAACACTTATCAGGTAAACAGCACTTAAAAGCCCTGTGTGCAGTCTTCCAATTAAGCGGGCAGTAGGTTGAAACAATGAAAATCATCATAGTACCCCTGTGTCTCACCCTTACTTATCCTTCTATGCTGTATAAGTGTTCGCTACGACCTGATACCTGCAGCATGCCCGTAGAAAAATATGCATACACATTTTCCCTCTCCAGGTTTACAGAGCAGTTTATAATCTTGCTATGTTGTTTCATGATATAAACGTGGGCCACCAGCATGTCCCGTACCCCCCCCCATTGATAGCCTGTATTCAAAATTAAGAGTAGTTATTACTTAGCCATGAAGTGCTGCAACACAAAAGATAAAAATGCATGAATGCACTAATCATTCCTTTGCCTGAAATATCAACATACTTTTATATTTTCCTTTCTTTCCTGTCTTTTTCTTCAACTCTGTCACAAAGCAGTTAAGTCAGTGTGCAACTGAGTCTTAATGTGTACAGGAAGACCTCCTTGTAGCTTCATCATTGCACCGTGTTCTGGAATCAATTTTGCTCAAACATTATTTTTCCCCACATTCACTGAAGTTTGGAAAACAATTCTGGATCACATCAGGACACTATCTTCTGTCTACAAAAGCTAATAGACAGCTTCTGTTTACAATTAACAATTTATGTGGCAAGAATACTTTTCTGTCAGTCTTATTTGTCTTGTCTTTTCCTGGCTGTTCGCTGGTCTTGTTTTCCTACTTTAAACTACAGAATATGAATGTGACTCAGTTTTAGCTGAGTCATATAGAATAATCACAACGTCATTTGGGTTTATTTTTTTCTGTTTCTACAGTATAGAATAAATTAAACTTTAAAAATAGTTTGAACTAGATCCATAGTTTTTCTGGGTAAAGTTGTATTATTGTCCTTATTTGTATGATGTTCTAATCTAAAGTGTAAATTCATTGCTTAACAGCAGCAGGCACAGAAATTCACCATGAATCACCTTTTCTGAAAGGATGAGCAACTTCACAGAGGGGTCATAACCAGCCAAGGGCAGAGTCACGATGAGGGGAACCATTATGGCTTTAATCCTCAACACCCCTCAACACGGCATCTTTAGCCCTTGACACCCAACACTTTGAGTTGCTGGCCAAGCCTGAAAAGGAGAAAGCATTTACTGAGAAATAATGTCTCAGATTTTATCCAACACTCTGTTTGGCTCGTATACAAATCCTTTTTTAGAAAAAAAATACCAGGATGAGGCCTTAAAGGAAAATTGTCGAAATCCATGATCCATACCACCATGACCTCCTTAAAACCATCTTAATTTTACAATGTGGCTCTCATTCACATACAATATGAATAATATAAAATAACTCTTTGTATGTGTGACACCGCGTTCGTTCTCCACCATCACTCTCTTGAGCCGGTGGCTTGCCCCTGGACTTTGGCACGTCTGGAGATTAAAGTATTGATCTTCTTATTGGATGATGGCCACTCATCCAGCTGAGGCAGCATCCCTGGTGTGTACCCAGCTCACATGAAATCATTTAGGTCAAATATCTCATGAAATAGAAAAGGAGCACAAAGCAGGCCTATTGTTGTAAGACAACTTTCTCTGCCCACGCTGCTCTGCTTAGTGGGTGTACGCGGCAGCAAATGGCTGTTTGAGCTGCGTTTAGATGACTGACATGGAATAAGTTTTTGTATTCTTCAGGGGCCAGACACTAAACATGCTGATGTTAACTCCTTTTTTAAGATGTCAAGCTGTAGATTTAGAGACTAATTTCTCTGTGGGTCTGCTGTCCAGTGGCTCTGAATGTCTTTAACCTCGAGAGAAAACATTTCTTAGAAGCCAATCAGTAGATCACAAATGAAATGCAAATCTTGTTCAGGAGCTCATGATTTCAGAATACTGCTGCTGACTGTTGCACGAAGATACAAGCTTCAAAGTGACGACTTTTTTTTTTTTGGTTTGTTGGCTTTCTGAAGCATCTTTGCTGCAAGCATCTCATTAGGCTTTACTGCTTTACATGCACACCACATGAAGAAGCTGAACATACAACCAAAACCACTCTCTTATGCAAGCCTTATCCACATAAATTCTTTGCTTTGAATTGCCTCTGTGAATATACATAAAGTTGTCTTCAAACAAACACTGACATTTGAAAACAAGATGTATTTGCATTTGACTTTTACTGTTGGTAGAAAATCCTGTATTCATAAAAAACACTGGCCAGAATCTTACAGAAAGTTGGATACAAAATTAACAGCATTGTGTTAAACACACTGGATAAACCAGGAATTGATATTCTTGTATCCAGACATTGAAGCAGCTGAACAATGGCATTTTCAACTCAAATACAACAACAATAAACAAACAGCTGTGGTTCAGGAACAATAATTTCATATATAAATGCATGAAAACTCTATAAAATCTTTCCATCATTTTCAGAATGTCTAATATTTGGGAAGCAGGTACTTGCTGGCTGGATGCCTTCCATCACCAGAAGCTTCCTCTGGGTAAGGATAAAGTCTTAGTTCCAATTGCCCTTACAGCTTTCTGCAGGTCAAAAATGACAAATCTGTATGGATTTTTAAAGATAGTAGACAACCCGTTGAGGCAATAAGGCAAAAATGTTTATACCATTTTTTTTCTTTAGGCATGCTGCGAGCGATGAGTTTTTAGTGAACACTTAAGCAACACGTAAGAGTAAGTATGGATTAAGTAGGTGAGACACAGGCTTGTCTTATAGATTTTACTTGTGTCTATTCACCCTATGGAGGGAACAGGAAGCCTACAATTGCTGTTCAAGGGAAAGGGTCCATAGCATGCATCCTAGATGTGAGAAATGAGAAACTTAGACCATCAGAGTTTAGTTTGTGTGGGCATCACATGGGCACGTACGTATCATGTGCACATCCCGTGCCTAAAGCATTTGCCCACTTTGGGACAACCCAAAAACCCACAGCAACTGTATGAGTCATGTGACTAAAGCTTTAGGTTGTAGATGTGCTGCAAAATTCTACAGTGTGAACAAGCTTTCAAGACACTGGGTTGAACACCATTGGGACCTGGATCTTTTCTCTGATCAAATCTCAGTGAAATTTTTGGTGATCATTGATTACAGAAACATTAATGGACAAGATTTTGCAAACTGTTGCCATCTGTGAAGAAAATGACCGACTAACTAGTATAAATCCAAAAGTTTAGTGTTTAGAGATTAATGATCCATGTTTGATTCATTGAAAGATGAAATTCAATAGTGTGGGCATAAAAAATGCGGAGCACCAGTACTGACTGAAGCAGTTTAGCCAGAATGCCTGAGAGTAATTAAGGTCTATGATTAACAAACCGTCCATGTTCCAGATGTTGTCTCTATTATCCAAATCTTTGCATAATAGTAACTTAAGCTTCTTTCTATATTGAAACAGGAAACATATCACAACAATAAGTTTTATATGAGAATATAAAAGAGCATAAAAGACCAAAGAGGAGACGCCAAAAGATGGGTTGGAAGGAGTGGAAATCACAAGATTAAAAAGACCTATTGTTGAAGGCATGAGTTTTACTGTATGTGGTCTAAAATCCCATTACTCGCTTTGTGTCAAGTCTCATATCAAGAGACGCTAATGGACTGCTGCTTTTCATAACACCATCTTATTCTGGAGTTCAGGCTCACATTATCAAGTGATTCAGCTTTTGAGAACCGGTCATGAAACACTTTAGAATTCCAATACATTACCAATACGAGAGGAGGAATCTGTGTCTTTCCACTCTTTATCCCAGATTGGATTCAATGGCACTTCAGCAGAGTCACTAAGTTCATTTAAATGCAAAGCAATTTTTCTGATGTCAGCCAGAGAATAAGAAACTGCCACATGAACAAGATTTCCAAAGACTATATGTTTATTGCTCTGGTATACGTGGGCTTCTTGAGTGTTTAATATGTAAAATGTTGGACTATATTCTGCTTTTTAAATTGTCAGAAGTGAGATCATTGCTTTAGAATTGAGATAGAGTAGCTAGATTAGAGCCTAAAGTTTTGCTGAGAAAATATTTATTTACAGTATTTTCTGCCCTATAGGGCGCACTGGGTCGCAAGGTTCACCATCAGTGAAGAGTCTGTTTCTGAACCTGTGTAATACAAGGCGCACTAAACTATAGGGCACGTTAAGCGAGACAAAAAAAATCAGAGATAAGTCTGTCTGTCAGTCAGACTTTATTTAGTGCATTCACAATAACTGTAAAACTTACTAAATGTTAGCATGTTAGAAGCGTTAGCCACATCAGTTTGTCACAATACCTTTATCCCAACCTTGTTAGCATCACAATAAAAACAAGACTGATACCACTAAAACCAACATTACTGTAACTATGCTAACTCAACCTTGTCAGTAAAAGACACAGTCTGACACAGCTAAATGTTAGCCTCATTAGAATTTAAAAAAAAACACCCAATCTTGTTTGCAACATGTTAAATTCATTAGATTCATTCTAGTTTTTAATTCTGAAAAATATTTTGTTGTGGAAATCAGACAATGTTGACTGTCCTCTTTAAAAACAAATATGTCTTAATTCACCAAAAGAAAAGCACTATGAAATTGTTTGGGTAAAAGCAGCTTGTATATGAGATACAATTATTACAACATGCTTATTGTTGTGATCATTAAATACAATTGATTTTATCATTTTATTACAATGAAAGACCTAATAATATTCAGAGTTTTTTTTTTCAAAGTCCTACTCTTAAAAGAAAAGTAAAAAATTGTTCAAGTACAGTCTTGGGATATACCACAATACCCATCGTATTGTGACACGTGTATCGGGATATGTATCGTATTGTACTCTTGCCAATATACACCCATATTTTTTAGAAGTTCTCTGAACTAAACTCCCCAACAGAACTGAGATGTGACTGACCTTTCTCCCTTGTTTTTGACCCCAGGGGAGGCCTTTCTATGACCGATGGAAAAATAAAGCTTGATTCTTATTCATTTCTCTTAAGTGGTTTGAGCATTCAATGATGTGTTGTGACACGACAATATATATTTTATTACATTTTATTTTGAATTGTAAATTGCACAATGCATTTTCAAGGTCAGATTGGATAGAAAGTTGTAAATTGCAAAATGTATTGTCATTATGACATCAAAAATCCACGACAATGTCAATGCAATTGGATTTAGCTTTTATTCAATATTTCATTTTAAACATTTTAATATTGAATTCTAAATTGCAAAATGTATTTTCAAATTAAAAGCCTAAATTGCATATTGAATTGTCAATGCAAAAATGCCTTTTCAAATTGCATTATCAAACTGCAAATTGAACTGCCAATTGAGAATTGCATATTACTTTGAATTATGAATAAAAAAAAACGTACATACACTTACAATATGCCAAATGGCAAAGAAGCAAGTCACCAAACTTCTGGCCCAAAGTCATCTGGAGTGATGAGGCCAAGATTGATTTTCTTGGCCACAACCTTAAACATTGCATTTGGAGAGGAGTCAACAAGGCCTAAGGTAAAACAACACTATTCCTACTTTGAAACACGGAGTCGGATCGCTGATGGTTTGGTGATGTCTGAGCTACAAAGGCACAGGAAACGTACTCAAAATTGATGACAAGACGAATGCAGCACGTTATCAGGAGACACTGGTAAAAAACTTGCAGTTTGAAGCTCTGAGACCATGGGAAGCCAAGTCCACCTGTCATCGATTCCAACAGAATAAAGTGAAGGTTCTGGAGTGGCCATCTCAATCTCCTGACCTCAATATTATTGAGACCTGGGGAGATCTCAAACATCAGCTAAAACATGTAAAGGAACTGGAGGTTGTCTTCCAAGAAGAATGGGCTGCTTTACCATTAAAGATAAAAAAAATAACCTCATCCATAATGACCACAAGAAGCTTCAAGCTGTTATTGATACAAAAGGAGACAACACAAGACATAAAGAACTGGATGATGTAAACTTTTAGACATGGTTGTTTGAACAGGTTTTGAGCAAAAGTCAACACTGTTGTTTAGCAATAAATGGCTCAGTCCCACCAATAATCATGAGTGGAAAAAAATGTTGGGGTTATGATTCACATTCTATGAAAAATGACCAAGAAATCACTATTTCTTCCAGGGTATGTAAACTTATGAGCACAACTGTGCCTTAAATGTATATTATCTTAGTATTATATTCCTAGCTTCAATTTTTATTTTATTTTGCTCAAATTGTACTTTAAATTTTGCTCATAGTTTGTCATTTTAGTTTGTTTCTCTTACAGATTTTGGGCTCTCTGTTGTAAATTGCTTTTTAGATAATTATTTTTTTGCTGGTAGAAATGCTCCAAATGAGGCTCAACAATTAAAGGGAAAGCTCAGAATAACATCATCACAGGAAGGGTTACACTGACAAGAAATGAAACAAAATGTTCTCTCAAACTCATTCCGAAACAGGAGGCCCTTTGTGAGGTAATAACCACAGCATAATCGAAGTGAACTGCACCCCCTAACCATGAAATACAAAGAGTCTTCTGATTGTAACTGCTCAAGCATGTGGACGACCTGGCCAATCATTTTGAAGATCAAGTTGAAAACAAAAGTAATATCAGAGGTCAATTTGGGAAAATCACAATTAATTTCATTCAGTTGTGACTAAGCAGATGGGTGGTGATAAGTATGTTTACTATTTTTTTTCAGAATAATTCTCACAAAAACAGAAATTTTGTTGTTTTGTGTTGTCGACAATTGGGGGCTATATTTAAAATTAGCAGTAAGTGATCACCACAAAAAATTGTGCACCTAGTTTTTAGAAAATGCTGGGGGCCAATTGATATTATGAAAGGAGCCTACGGGTGGAAATATAAATGTGGGTGTAATTTGTCCTACCGGCTAGACTTTGGACATGCCCTATCTGAAGCACAAAGAGTAAAGTAATGTAGTAGAAGACACTTGTTCCCAGCATTACTTTGAAAAATGCTCATTGTGATTGGAATGCTAATGTGTTTTTATGGCAGACTCCTGGTCCGTTAAGATCGTCCCTGATTCAAAAGGAAACATTCTAACAAATTCAGCTTTTAACTGACTTTTTGTTAACAAAGCTGCACTCTGTCCAATAACACGGCCAAAGAAAATTTCTGAATATGCATTTTATGGAAAACTCAAAGTAAGCCAGAATCAGAATTCTTACTCTACCCCTCTGGCTTTTCCTTACCTCTCTAATTGTAGGGGCATTTGAAGGGATGGACTGTCTGAAATTGTTTTCTTAAGGCTAAAGCGAAGGGACATTGAGTGCAGTACCTTCCTCCGGTAGAGGGAGCCGCATGGCGCTGTGCCGTGGAGGAGAAACGCATTTCTTTGCATGTGTGTGTTCTAAAGCACAGACGTTTATATTTAAATGTAAGTAATGACTTGTTGTTTTAGAATGACTTTTTAAAGTTATACAACCAACGTTGTCATGTATTTTCCGAGTGCTGGCAGCTACGCATTAACAAAGATGACCGGTGAATATTGATGACGTCATCAAGAGGTGGTGCCTGTTTGGGCCATCCAAATTTGAAGACACTATTTTTTTCATAGAGGAGTTTTTAATGTCAGATAGGAACAAGCCATAGAAGTAAGGAAAGAATTCGGATCCGGGATCTGACCCATCGCAGTTTAGTATAAATATCCTTTGGGAGCAGGAATTGACTCTGCCATGATTCTTAGACAATGATAATTGGACAATTTCAGCGTTTTGGCAAATTGGAAATACTTTGTTGGTACTTTTGAGTATAACAGAATGCCACTTTGCAAATGCAGAGACAACAGCCCTGCTCTCTATTTTTCAGCCCACACCCCATTCTTTGATATTGAAATGCTGATATATATTTAAACAGGATGTTCAAGACAATGGTACATTTTTAAATGTAAGCTTCAAGACTAACTACGAAACACAACACTGCTGTGTTTAGCTAGAAAACTTGAAAAGGGTCGTAGGTTTTCTTTCGGCAATAATGAGGCCATAGATACTCTCAATACTTCAATGACAACGTGCTGTCATACTAGAATCCACATTTTTTAAGCATTTAAAACTTTAGATATGCAATTGTGTTTGAAAATGTAACCATCAGTCTTAATGGTCACATGATTAGCAGCATTTCAGATGTCAAAGCTAAAGTGCAGCATCGGTAAAACAAATGTGGATGAATGGCAGACAGAATAGGGAGCAGTTTGGGGTTATTTGTCTCCTATGACAAAAAACGGTCAAGGTTTTGGGTGCTTTTTTTAGTCTTTGGAGAGTGCTCTTCTGTTGATTAGGTGCAGCTGTTCGGTTAAATTGTCTCACAGGTATTTAGGTAGCTCTCACTATGCCACGGGTTTTGGACTGTGCATTTCCTTGTGACATGTAAGCCCTGTGATTAAAACCATTTTGTGTGAACTTACCACCCTGCATTTGGGTCCTTGGTGATTGCTCTAACAAACATGAATAGTAAAGTAATGAAACATGGCAATCTTGTTTAAAAATTCATAGAAATTCCTCTTTACGCTATTTTTGTAGAGTATGGGAGAATCACCTGCTATCCAGTTGAAGACATTTCAGGAAATCTTTGAAAAAGGCACAAACAGTGTGGCTGCCCTTGACAGTCGCAGTAAATTAATATTAACAGAAGTAACAATTAATTTATTGCGAAATCACAAGAATTATAACAAGAGAAACCATTGACCACTCAGCAAACATGAACACTAGAAAGGAACACATATATTTTAAAAAGTTCAAAGTTTTAGATCATAATGGATGCATGTTTTAAATTTGAAAAAAATATATTTTTTCCAGATAAAAAAACACAATTGCAGTTTTAACGGGCAAGCACTTGGCATCATTCAGCCCTGTGCTCTTGTTAGGTTCAAAACCCAAACATTAGTAAATCTGCAAAGAAACACAAGAGAGTTGAGTATGGCTTTCACCTGCAGGGAGAGTGCCAGAGATCGCTCAGTTACAAGCTCCTCTTAACACTCTGTCCGATCTTAGCCTCCCCCTGCTATTTATTAAAGGGAACACCCTAGTTACATGCTGATTCAGCCAC
>BSAI01000101.1:30329607-30363593 GCA_036245035.1 Adrianichthys oophorus
TTTGATAGTGTGCAGCTCTGGAATGTCAAAACAAGAAGCAAGGGTAACTGAAGAAAACAGAATAATAAGAATCATAAAATCTCTAACAGCTCTTCAAATAGTAGCAGTGATAGATATTGGCACCTGGAAAGGATACACTCGTTTCAATATTGGAGTTTATAATTAACAAATTCCCTGGTGACAACACACATCCAAAAATGAAACTTTTGTAGAAGCTGTCATTTGTGCGACAGTGGGAAAAAGAACATGCTTTACAAAGATCATGGGGAGACATGAGAATACGCCTGAAAAACATGACACATACCGTAAATACCTGCTGCTGCCTGGAAGCCACAGTAAAAGGATGGATGAGGATGAAAAGAAGCAGGAGACCTTAATGCGACCATGTTTCATGATTTTAGACAGGAGGGCATTTCATCTGGATGGATTCACTGTGGTAAGCTGCAGGTTACAGGAAGGACTCCCAGTGGAATGTGTTCAAAGTCTGGTCAAGAAGTGCTCTCATGTATTCACTCTTCTGAGCTTTTTCTGAAAATATTTATTGATTTTGAATGCATCATGAACACAACATTATACAATAATAAGCATTTTTGATGATTTTGAAGTTTGACAACCACAGAGATTTCGATGAAAACTGACTCTGTGTGGGATTAGGTGAACACGCTTTTGTTACTATATTCAAGAAGAAAAAGTTATTTCTTTCTGAAAGATGAAGTGAGAGGAATCCAGAAAAAAACAAGTTCTTTGCTTATTAAATTAGTTCAGACATATGTTTGTGATCCCTGCAGCGTTTTCTCTTGCCAGCACATCCAACGTATTGTGGCAGTCTGTTTGATAACCAGTTACTGATAAGGCTGTTGATAGAATAGAAAGCCTTTATTACACAGAGTATTGTCAGGACTCGAGCTTCTGTCTCCCCCTCAGACCACCACAGGAAGCCATCTCCTGAACTTTGACCTTCCCGTGAGCCTCATCTTCACCTCTCATCATCCTCTGCTCTTGGTCTCCGGTTTTCACCAGCTGTTCCACATCATACTATTATCAGCAACAGTCTTGTTTTGCATTGCATTGTTTGCCTGATGTTCTCTCCTTGTGTCCTGACTTCTGCCTGTTTTGACCCTGTCTTGCCTTGCTCAGATTTGAAAAAAAACAGATAACTTATTCTTTAATGTAATTCAGATGTGTGCCATAAAGCATCACCTCCACTTAAAAAGGGATTTGAATTGCTATTTTGAAACGCCATGCAAGAAGTCTAAGTATTATCTGAGTCTTACTTCAACAAAAGGAATGTAAACAAAAGCCATTAAAAGAGCTTGACAGTTGTCAAAAATGAATTATGGTAACATCCCGTATAAAGTTTTTACAAAAAGAAAATGCAACTATAACCACAAACCCTTGCCCACCCATTCCTCTTGAAAACATTGCTTCCTTCTGGATTGATTGGTGAAGACAGGCCACCACTAGAGCGTGAACAAGAGTAGGAAGGTTGTGTGAGCAAATTGTCATTTTGACATACTTTGTTTTTCATTTTGAATGTAAAAATATGTGCAAATCATTGATTCCTGAGAGATCACTGCAAATCTCTGCATACTGGCTGTAGACATCCATGGAAGTGTTCAGAGAATGAGTCAGGAAATCTAATTTAATCTGTCCTGCTCATTTGAGGTTTTCTTCACAATGTCTGAGGTCATGGAGGACACACCAGACTAGTGTATCATCTCTGGTCCTTGATCTAGAGGAGGAGACGATGCAGATGCCAGGTGAGACCAGGGTAGCCATGGACATCCTACTGATGTCTACTTTAAGCCACACATGCAAGAACTCAGAGAAGAAGACTGTGGTTCTTTCAGAAGGAATCTGTAAACAAGTTTTCTTGGCATACACTTTTGCAAATGTCCACACTCACTCTGTGCTTATCTGTAACCTTCTGGGTTGCCTTCCATAAGATTTCCACAACATTTTGGAGGCTGTTTGCATCACAAAGTGTTTGTGTCAATGGTGGAAGCAAAACAATGTAATTATGTTGCTGAAGGTGTCAAGAAGCTTATCTTGGGATTTAAATGTTTGTCTGGTCCACAGTTTGCCCACAGTGTTGTCCTTCCTCCATCAGTGCCCAGCAACACTGGAAAGTGTCTAGGATTGGCGTAGATGGAGAAATAACTCTCAAAAATATGTGAATAAAATGTGGAATGAAAGCATATTTTCAAAATATTCATTCCACAATGCATCCTATAAAAATTCCTGCAACTGGAGCCATAACATAGTGATCTTTTTGTTGCCAACTGCTTTCTGGCTTTTGTTTTGTTTTTCTTTAAATAAGATGTATTTTAAGTAAAACAAGTCAAATTATTTTTTTCCCAAAGTTAAAAATATTGATTCAGTGGCTAATTCATGTCACATAAGCACTGACAGTTTATTTTCTTTCACCACACAAACATCTTTTCCTTATTTTACTGCAAACTTTCCGTTTTACTGGAACCATGAAAAACTCTACAGTAAGAAGGTGAAGTCATTCTTGTCCAGCTGTCCCTGTTGTAGCCTCTAGACTAGGCTCACATCACTGCATTACGTTTGTGCGTGGCTTCCACAACATAAAGTGAATTTCTAGTTTATTTTTATCTTCTTAAAGAAACACAGATATAGTGTTTCATCTACAAGCAGATAGGAGTTGTTGTTCAAAATACACAGATTATTTGAACTTTTTAAAAACACGATTTTAGTTGCAGAAATGAGAAGTGGATTTGGAAATATTTTCCTCTTCTAAAATGTTTTCAGAGCCAAAGCGATGAAAAGGTGGGGGGATGCTGATGCTCATCCAGCTGGTGCACCATCCTGAAGAGGTTCAGTGATGGATGGACTCACGGGGCATGGAAGCCATCGTCTGTGCAAGTGTACTTTTTAGAGAGAAAGGGCTTTCAGCCATTTCAAACACCCCATATATTTGTATACTAATTATTTTGTCAGTGATTTTTTCCTATAGAGGAACAAACTCTACCTTTTCCTCCGATGCTTAGTCTGGATATGTCTACTGGGAAAAACAACTGTCATGGCACTTGGATGGAATAATTGCCACTTTATTAAACTGTACTTTAGACTACTTGAAAAAAAATAACCTCAAAAGAAAAAAATTCTGTTGTGTGTCTGAGATTTGTTAAGCTCCAATATGAGGCCGAATCCAAATTCTTCCCCTACCCCTACAGCATCTCCCAACCCTACATATAGCCTCCCAAAGTGGGGGTTGTGGAAAAATTCGGACGTCACTTCCACTCGATGATGTCACCAACAGTTGCCGTACAACTACGTTTTTGCGGAACTGCCAGCACTCGGAAAAAACAACGTCGGTTTATAACTTTAAAAAGTAATTACTGACATTTAAATGTAAACTTCTGTGCTTTAGAACGCACCCACATGGAGAAATGAGCTACTCCTCCAGGCACAGTGTGATGCGGTTTACACTGGCGGCGGAGGGCTCCATATCCCTCCGCCGCAAGGGTTAGCCCTTGAAACAACCATTTCTGACGCCCCTCTCCCTTTAAATGCCCCTACAACTGGAGGGGTAGGGAAAGAATTCGGATTCGGCATAAATCATATGATTGATTTTTCTCTTGATTGTGGCAAACCTCACATGTGAATGCTGGTACACTCATTTTTTTTACACCACATGAAAAAAATACTGCCTTATAAAAATAAAAGTATTCAGTCAGTGTTTCCAGCTCACTTTTGAAAGAGAATGGGAAACTTTTTTTAGACACCAATAATTCCAACAAATTGTTCACAACTTTGATGTTTCATTTGGAGAAGATAATTCTGTCCGTACACCTTGTAGTGTTACAGCCAGCTGCCTCAGGCAGGTCGATGTGATGTTAGAAACAATTTTACCCCCACCTCTTGAGAAGAAGAATTGCTTGGAAACTGTTGTTTTTTTCTGTTAAAAATGTTGGTCAGTGTTTCCAGAAGAAAAATCTGAGGGTAAAAAAACAACAGACAAAAGAAAGGAAAGAGATTTCTGTTATGGTTTCAGACAGCCTTAAAAAAGCCATTTGCCTGCTTCATCAAAGGGCAGCCAGCGGTGAAAATCCAGCACCTTCTCCCTGCTGTTACACAGTGAACAGATTAAGGCAAACTGTCACCTCACAGTTTCCCATTTTCACAGCCCGCATCGGGCATCACCTGGCTTCTGAAATTAAAAAGCAACAACAGGATGTGAGATGCTGTACTGCACTAACGCGTGGTCTCTGAGGAAACATTTTACAGGAGCTGCGTCGCTGGCTGCATTTTGTTTCAGGTAAATAATGGAGTGCTTTGGATTCACTCTGCAAGCCTTCAGACTCTGTTCTGAATCACCGCTGTTGCATGAGCTGATGAGAGGGACAGACATGTTCATATATGGAATTCCTTCATCACATTAACATGCACTGAAGACAAAAGCTGTGAGGCAAAGGACACCTACTTTCATAACTCTCTTTTTTATTTGCATTCTCTGCACTCCTGTCGTTCCTGTTCACTTCCTTTCTCTCACTTCCAGATGGAGTGACAGATTTATAATTATTTTCAATGAACACTTTCTAAAAGCTAAAGTGAGTCTGATCCTAAATAGAAGGAGAACCAATTGCCTTTTTAAAACATGTTATTGAAGGGGCATCATTTGTGTACAGTTTTGCTGCTTGATGCTGTTTTTTTATTTTTCAGTATCTTTCTAAGAATGACACAAGAATTTATATGCCAAACTGGTGTCTGTCTGCTGAGAGGGAGATGTTACTCAGCCAAGCGTGTGGCATGAAAGCTGAGGATGTGGCAGACAGCGACTGAGGCATTCCAGAGAGACTCAGATGTAAATGGGCACAGACCCATTTGAATGACTGAGCAGATGTCTGGAACAACACACAACAAATGCTGCCATCACACATTCTGCACAATGGATAGGGAACTCATGACTCTACACTTTCACACTCTAATCTTCTCATTTTTGCATTAAAATGCATAATTTATTGAGTCTTCAGCCGGTCCGAGATCCTCTGTGGAAAAGGTCATCCTCTGACTTCAGCTGAGTTAAATATGCTGAAGATCTTAAAAAGTATTTGATAACTCAAACTTTAATAAGGAGAACTTTAAAATTACAACTGTGGTTAATTACCGGTGAGTAAATAAATATAGAATCTAGATAAGATGTCATCTACAGGTGAATGTCGCGGCTGGGCTCTTCCCATCAATCAATCAATCAATCAATCAATCTATATTTATATAGCACTTTTCATATAAAACATAACACAACGTGCTTTACACAAAATAAAACAAAATAATAGTGATACTAAATAAGCAAATAATAATATAAAAATAAGCATAAATTAACATAAAGTCCCCTCCCCCAGATCCGTACACAACCCCCACCCCTTTCAGAGCTCCCACCCCCTAACTGATGGAGATTGGCAATAAGAAACAGGCTGAGCATGACAGTTTGTTTTTAGAAACACTAATAGTTGGGACCTCTCTCTCTGTGAGTAGCGGCACAGCCAACCAAATGCAGCGACACAAGCAGGGACCCACCTCACCACAGCTAGGCAGCGATGCAGGTCACCATCCAGAGCCGCCGCGGCTGAATGGCAGCCGACCCAGAGAGAGAGAACCCAACTGAGGAAGCACCGGAAACAAAATATAATTAAATTAAAAAGTAAACATATTGATAAAAGCAAAAAAGAACCAACAATAAAACATTATAATGAGGAATTTAAAATAAATTAATAATTTATTGTAAATTGATAAAACATTATAAAATAGATAAATAGGTAAAAAGATACTAAGTAAAAATTATTTGAAAGCCAGGTTAAAAAGGTGGGTCTTGAGCCTTTTCTTAAAAACATCTATGCTCTCTGCAGCTCTTAGATCCTCTGGCAGACCGTTCCACAAACGAGGGCCATAATACTGAAAAGATGCCTCTCCGTAAGTTTTGGTTTTTACAGCTGGAATGGTTAGAAGACCAGTGCCAGAGGATCTCAGGGTCCACGAGGGTTCATATTTAACTAAAAGGTCAGACAGATAAGAATGGGCCGCGGTCAGGCCCAGACCAGAGAGATGATGTGGAATCACTCCCCTGGTGCATCTTGGACTCCAACGGGCTGCTCTTCTTCACCAGTTCTGTTCATAATCTCTATGGGCAGAATTTCAAGGAACACCCAGGGGCCGGAGAGGTCTCCGGCGGCGTCTTGTAAACATGACAGCCAGGCAAATGCCTGGGGCCTCATGCCAGTTGGGGCCCCTGAGGGCTGATTGGCTGACATGCAGACCTGCTGGCACTAAAATCTGTGGGGAAGTTGATTGTTGTTTACCAAGCTCCATTTCATGCACTCAAACATTAGCAAAAAACCTGCTTTGGCAACCAAAGATGAGAAGGAAAGCTGCATTTTTGAAGACTATTGAACAAAACTTCCTCATGTTATTATGCCCTGCAGCAGTGACTGACTGCAAGGAACTTATAGTTTTCATTTATGGAAAGAATTCTGCGCCTTTGAGCGAAGATTAGACCCACGGCACATGCGTGAAAAGTCACCAAAATCTGCACATACCTAGTACCCAGTGACAATGAATTTTGGACATATAACTACTAAAATCAGAGATATGTTTGCCTGAAGGATTTTTCCAGTTGGTTTGTCCATGGGGGATTTTGTTTTCTCTCCAAACCATGCGATCCAGCAGTGAGTCTAGTCTGTGTGTGTGTGTTTGTGCATTTGTATATCGGTGACAAGGCCATCCATCTCAGACAGTCCCATCTGTGCACAGCAGTCATGTTTGCTTATCCTCTGACCAAAGCAGCTCAGCAGCCACGTGCACTCAGGTGAGCATGCAGCTTCTACTGATGATGGCGGGCACAGAGTCCTTCTTCAATATGCGGGTTGTATTCATGAAAGTCATTGAAGATGGGGTGAAGCATAAAGCTGCTCTGTCTTCTGGGATATTAATACGATAACTTGATGGTGTCCTTGACTGCACTCAAGGAGAAATTTCCAGAGTGGGGTCTGACCCCTAATTCAACTGTAAAAACCTCACAGTCTTCTTTCAATATCTCCAGGCCTGCATTTGGAGACAATAGTGTTAAACACTGTGATGGCTAAAGACATTCCAGTCCCAGACACTGATCAGTATCCAGGTATTGATCTTACACTGGTTGGATTTTTGGATGAAGATGTCCTGGATCCATTCTAGGTCAGTGAATCGGATCGTTCAAAATGGTGGTAATGACTGAAGATAAACTCAATTTATTTTAACGATTTGATTCATATCAGAATTTGTTGTTGTTGATATGATTCATTTTCCATTTTGGTTCATTTTAACTGATCAAACTAACTCTTTTGACGTCAGTCTTAAGATAAGTTCAAGTGCATCACACTTGAGGAGTGTCAAGCTTTTGTTGTGGCAGCAAAACTCCTGCTGACCTCCACTCTTTAGCCACTACAACAGACTATGACCACGCTCCTGCACCTCCAAGCTGAAGTTCCAGGTGCTCCAGTAAGGTCTCAACAGGTATGGTATCCTCTTCTTCAAACTTTAATTCATTTAGAGTAGCTAAAATCATGATGTTATCACAAAAGAAAAATCTACAACGAATATTTTCTGCCCAGGGCAAGAGACAAGATCCAAAAAATTCAAATATTCAGTTCCATGAAAGAGTTTCCATTAACTTGAAAAACTGTTTGATCCATTTGAATATTTAGGCTGTTTGCTTGCAAACCAGCTTTGCTACCATGCACTACAGAAGTAAATTTTGTATCCAAAAGTGTTTTGTTGAACCTTACTTTTTAAATTTAACATCAAAACTCAGTTCCTCCCCCATATAGCCATGGGAACACTCTGCAGCCACCTTACGAGGGAAATTAATTCCAGCCGCTTGTATCCAGGATCTTCTTCTTTCAGCCATGACCCAGCTCATGATCATAGGTGAGAGTATATAGATTGGCCAGGATTTAGATTGTTTAGCCCTGCTCCGTCTTTACCCACTGCACCTTTCCACCTTTCAATTTCATGATTTTCCTCTTCGTGAACAAGACCCCTAAATACTTAAACTCTTTCAACTAGAGGAGGAGCTCTCCACCATTTTCGAGTCCAGATCCATTGCCTCTGACTTGAAGGTACAGATTTACATTTTAGCTGGTTCACACCTCACTGTGCAATATCTCAGTCCACACAAAAGATTCTTGTTTGATGAAGCCAACAGATCATCTGCAAAAAAAAACAGAGGGAAACCAGTACTTTTCTACTGAAAGACAAAGTTATAAATGACCTTGCTGGCAGGAGCAGGGAGACTGACACAGTTCAAAATGTAGATTTGGTGAAGACGACCATCTAAGGTATCATTGCCTCTGGGGGGGTTTCTCCTGTCCTGACAAACATTGGCCTGAAGCCACACAAGCCCCGCCTGGGGGACTATATTTGTTGAGTCCATTATACAGGGTTTTGTTATTCATGGAGACGATCCAGAGTACTCTATGTGAGTCTTTGATCACTTTCTCCCTCATTGACCAACATGCAGAGGTTAGCAGGGGCTTCCTCACAGGTTGAACCCTCAAGTACTCTGTGTACCTGCTTTTCCAGGTCCAGGACATAAAACACATTGTTCCTACTGAGTCAGAGGTTCAACTATCAGACAAATTCTCCTCTCCAGACTACCAGTAGCATTTGCCACTAGGATCCCTCAAAACGCCAAGTCCCACCACCATGGTACTGGAAGGGCACTTTAAACAGGTGCAAGAGAAAGTCAAAGCTCTTAGAATAATCATATCTACAAATCCTATATATAAGCAGCAAAATGTTAATTAAAGGGGTTGAACATCCCAAACGATAGATGCATTTGGTACAGTAACTGAATAAGGCTTTTGGCTTTTGTGTAGAAGTTTAGGGATTGATGTGAAAAACTTACACTTATACTGAAAGATGTAGCTATTTATGTTGGTCTTTATTTTTAAAGCAAACGACAACATTTTAAAAAATAATCGTTTAACAAGTGTTAAAAATATAGAACTAAACCCTAAGCAAATGCTTGGAATGACACAAATCTCAAATAAAATGTTAGCATGGTCCAATCAAAAATCTAATTATTAACAAACTAAAGTAATCATACACAAGTCTTTTAAAATGTACAATTTTGACTTGACATGAGATTTGAAATCACTGTGATAGCAAAAATGTTTTAGGACGTTACTCTGCTCATAAAGAAGACAAAGATTAATCGACTGTGTTCAATAAATGAAAGAAAGAAATGTTGCTTTTATTTATCATTCAAAGTAGCAAAACAAATAGACTTCTTTCCTTTTCCTTCATGTGTCATTGTCGTGATGAAGCAGATTTTCTCTGTAACTTCTGCCTTGTCCCAATAAATCAAAGATTCAATAAATCCATATCTAAACAGGATTCCCACATGACCCAGTCTGAAATAATCTACTCTTATCTTTTATAAACAACTTTCACCGGAGCTTACTCTTTTTACTTCAACCCATCCTTTCTCTTTACATCAGTCCAGGGCTCTGGTGGCAGACCTGATACTCTGCAGCCACCCCCTCAAGCTCCTCTCCAACATGGAGGTGCTCGCTGTTACCTGAGATATGTAATCTCCCAGCATGTTCTGGGTCTGCTGGGGCATCCTCCCAGTTGGACTTGCCTGTAGTTTCACAAAAGGAAGGCATCCAGTTATTACACTTACAGGATGTCCAAACCTGCTCAACTGACTCTTCTCAGTGTGGAGAAGAAGCTATTGTTCTCTGAGCTTCCCCGCTCGGAGGAAAACGAAAGCCACCTGTGAAGGAAGTTCACTTCTCTCTTCCTGTATCTAGGATCTCAGCTGTTCCCTCCAAACCCTCAGATCACCACTAAGGAGAGAAAAGGAGTACAGACTGATTTGTCTTCCAGCTCAACTCTACCTTCACAACGACAAACAGGTAGAAGATAAACATTACTGTGGATGCTCTGCTGTTCTGTCAGTCAATCTCTCGTGAACAGAAAACCCAACTCCTTCGTGTGTGTGTGGGGGGGGGTAGGTAATACATTTTTCCTCAGTCTAGTCATCTCTCCAAAGCTATTCTTTTCTCTCCCATACTTTCTCTTCTCTTCAGGATCTAGATATCTGAGTTGTCTCTTAAATCTTTGTTCCTCTTCCTGGCCTGGATTCTCATCATCCTCATCTTGGCCCAGTCCACTGTCTGTGTCTTTATTGGGCAGCAGGGAAGACCAGCATGAAGTGCAAGGAGGTGAAATGGCATCCTGTGATGAATACTGATCCTGTTCTGACAGTCGCTGTGTCTCTGAGACCTCCGTAGAACAGACGCCAGCATCCATTAATCACATGCAAAACGGGAGCAACAAAAGGCTTAAAGAAAAGAAACTATTCTCAATGTTCAGCACCGCTCAAAATAAAGGGTTAGGGTTTAAAGGTGTGGCCAAATTCAAAATAATGCATTAAAGCTATTAACAAAAATCAAGGAGGAAATGTATGCATCAGTCACAACTGCCCATTTGTGCATATGAGCTGTATGCAGACAACAAATGGACAAACAACATGTTATTATTGTAGACCATTTAGTGAGTCAGAGAGATGAAGGGATATACTTTCCATCAAACTCATTTGACAGCCCCCCCCCCGCCCAAAAATTCGGATACCCTTTTCATCAAGCTTTGACAGGTGATTTTGATGAGGCCGGATGTTCATGATGTTTCGGATTCATCTTCATGTATGAGACGGGGGAACTATAGATGTATCATAGGGCTAGTGTGAATCCGTCAGGATGCATGTTGTTGGCGGCTGGGTTAACCTCCAATCACTGGTCCGTGCGGAGGACTCATCAAAATCCCATTCTCTTTGAAGATATCCTTTGGGCGGGTCTTGAGTATGACAGAGATACTTTATCTGCTTCTTGGGGAGCTCTGTTTCTTCTTCAACAATCTTAATGATGGAAACCGGAGTTCTCCAAATGACGGGTGAGTCGTCTAGGGTTTTAAAAACATGCTGTTCCGTCTGCGACGCGTCCATAGTTAGTCTTTTTTTCAGCTTTCTAAAAGGATAAAAAAATAGTCACTCTGCAGCGCTAGCTCCGACAGTTCTACTAGCTCCATCAAGTCCACTGCCTTTAAAACACACTTATACTTTTACTCCACCCAATGGGCCGGATAACGGAGGAGAGATGGGCAGGGAGGGGCGGGGAGGATGACGTCAGCGACCAAAGCTTTACGAAAAGAGTATTCGAATTTTTTTTTCTTTTTTTTGGGGGGTGGGGGTGGGGGTGTCAAATGAGTTTGATGGATGGTGTAACGTCAAAGGTCAAGCATATCTTCATATCTTCATCTCTCTTGAGTCCATACAGAGAAAACGCTCATGCACTTTTTACCCTATGGGCATGCTGCGGGCAACAGGTTAGCCAACACTTGAACAACACGTAAGGGTGAAGTAGGTGAAATGGAGGCACGTTGTACAGATGATTGTTTTTTCAACCCCCGGAAACCTAAACCCTGCGCAAGGAGCCTAACAGTGCTGTTCACACGAAAGATGTGTGCTCATGACTGTTAGAAATGAGAAAATTAGACAATAGGAGTGTAGTTTGTGTGGACGGGCATCCTATGGGGACTTGCATATCATGTACTCACCCCGTGCATGGAGAATTTGTGCACAGTCAGTAAGGAGCCAGTACTCAGACCTCACTAATGGCTAGAGTTTGGCGTGAAGGCACCGTACTACAGCATCCCTTGTATGGCTTAAGTGTTTGTAGCTTACCGTACCCGATTCCCTTAAGATGTGACCCTCCATGGGCCTGGACAACCCCAAAACGTACAGCACCCTTAGGGGCCATGTCACTCATGCATTAGCTGTTCAGCATAACCGTACTGGGCAAAAAGTAGAAAAGTTTCAAAATTAGAAACATATCCAGGTGAGGTGATCATGTGACTGATCACATCCAATTTTCAGTTATTCATAAAGAAAACATAAAAGGAAACAGTCAGAGTAAAATCAAAGCCTTTGATTGATGTAAAGATTGTGACATCATTTGTTAATTTGAATTTACTGTTGTAATATCAGTACAAATACTAATTTTCCTGCTATGAATGGCTCTTTCCTTGTTTTCTGAGAAGATTTAAATATCACTTGAAGAATAATGATGTTTGTTGTAAAACAAATAACATCATATGATCTCAAAGACTTTGTTTCATTGGCATCCCTTGATGGCCTTAAGTTGCTGCTTTTTTTTTTTGAATACACTGATCCATTAATACTTGCAAAAAGCTGCATATTGTAGGAAATTACCACACTTCTCCATTAAAATGCTGCTGCAGATATGGCAACAAAAAGGATGATTGTGGCAATTGAGAGGAGATATTGGTGAATATGAGAAAATACAATTAATTGTGACGGTGTCATGAGTTGTCCAAACAGGCGATTAAACGGAGTCAGACAAATCAAGAAAGCCAATCAACTACTCCTGTTGCTGGGAAAAGCCACATTTATTGGGCAATGCAGAAATCAGGGGAAGGCCTCTATACCCATTTTCAGAACTTCCTTATATAATCAGGAACACTTCCTGCAAACATTTTTCTACAGCCAATCAGAGGAGAACATTCGGACAAAACACCTGCAAATGATGAGAAGTCATTTACTCTGAAACAAAACAGGAATTGCACATATGTGAAGAAAAAGAATAACATTCCAGCACAGCAAAATAATTCCTTTAAATTTAAGCATTGAATCTCAAACAGTAATGAAAGGAAATAAAAACAACCAAAATGCAAAACATTTTGCATCCTCATTACAGAAGGGTAGATATAGCTAAGAGAAATAAGGCAAAAATGTTAAACAACACTGACTTGACAGATGTTTCTAAAGTAAAGCAAATCACTAATGACTTGAACAGAATTTTATTACATTAAATGTGTACTTATTAGCTTAGAAACTAAATGGTCAGAAAAAGCACTTCATAAAAAGGAGAAAGTAACAGCAAAATGTGTTCCTGTGTTCATAACTTCAAGACAACTTTCTTAGCAAGCAAGACAGAGTGGAGCTAAAATGCCTGTAATGGGAAAAGGAAGTGAGCAGGGTCAGAAAAGAAAATAGCGATGATGATTGAGGTTTCCACCCAATTAACCGGAGATCACTTAAATGGTTGGAGCGTTGAATAGGTCATTATCCTTAAGCACTCTGTAGAAACCCATTAGTGCTTTCCTAAACTGGACCTGTGATGCTTCCACTTTGGTTTCACATTTTCTAATAAACCAACACTTGTCTGATTATGTTACATAAAGGCTGTTAGTGCTTTAAGTTTGTTCTTTAACCTGTCATAACCTGCTACCACGTGAGTGCTGCTACTCTACTGTGCAAACTTTCTTAGTGGAAACAATCTTTTGAAAATCACGTTTACAGACAAAATGATGCCAAAATAAGTAATTAAATAAGTTTAACAACTTTTCAATCATTAGTTTCCTGTAAATTTATAAAGAAAAGAATAATTTAGCTCTTTCCTTGTGTGGAAACCCTTCTGTTCCTCTTTGGACAAAAGACCCACTCTGATGACAATCGTGTTTCTGATGTTTTAACATGTTCTTGTTGCATTCTTCTGATGATGTAGAACATATAAACTAAATTCAGCTTAAAATAGCATTTCTGAGTATTTCTTAATTCAAACTGTTGTGACTCAGGAAAAGACGAAAAAAGCTGTTGGAAAAAGATTGTAAGTGTGATGTACAAGTTACTACAACGGACCACAAGCTTCCTGCCCAGCTTCATTCTGATGCAATCACTTGCAGACAAATAGATCCATGTAGGCTACAAATAGTTTCCCTCATCTGAGCTGGAATCTGGATCAAAACTGTATGGCTATCACAAAAACTTCCACTTGCAGCAGGTTTAATAAGCAAAGTCAGGCAGGAAGCAGCCAGGCTGAACTATAAGTCCACAGAACTAAGTCGGAGTCCAGGATCACGCAGAAGGTCGGGGCAGGCGGGGAAGAGCAGAGTCAGGAACAAAGCAGGGTCAGGTAACAGGTGGTCAGAATGGATGGAATGCTTGGTATGCTGGCAGAATGACACAGGCAATACTTCGCACCAAGTGTGTATCTGAGCAGTGCTTAAAAGTCTTTGTGGCTGAGGACCAGAGGGGGAGACAGAGCGCTGCCTCCTGACAACAGCTGGATGGCTCTGATTTTTCTCTCCTTGCACTAGTTTAAGTTGGGTTTGAGAGGGGCTGTAAGCTAGTGGGGGACAGCGTAAACAGATGATGATGGGAAAGCAGTGGGCTTACTCCGCGCCAGCAGTCCCATTCACAATTCAAAGGTGAATTTCTAATGAACTCCTGCTGCTCTGCAGAAACTATGTTCACTATGTCCAAACCAGCAAAATCCCAATTAAAAGACCACTGGGAACACTTTGAGAATATATTAAAACATGATACCCTCCTTTTGTCTTTTGCCTAATTAGTATTGCGTGAATGGCACCTGGTGAAATTTGAACCAAAAGTTGCCTGGGGTTAACATACTGAGCCTATTGCACAACACTTTTGAATCTGAAATGTCACATTTTCTTTTAGGCATTCATTTGACAGAGTTCCTTTTTTTTGTCCTGTCCATTACAGAGGTCATGTGGGTTTGAGGACACAAGGGGCAGCTATGTGACCATTCAGAGCAGGAATGGGAACCAAGGTCGCATTCTAGTTTGTGTTCCAACAGATCCTGTCCTGGCATGTTCTCATTGGCTGGACACACCTGACCCAGGCAAGCAGCTGAGAGTAGGGCAATGATATCTGGAAAATATGCAGGTTGAAGGATAGGGTTTCAGTGAGATTTTAGCTCCAACTGTTTCTGGCAAGTTGTAGAATGAAATCTGAGGAAAAACTGCACATCTGTGGGATTTTTCCTTTGGTATTAAACTTCCTCAACAATTCATGAACCCAGACCTTTGCACTCTTTGACCTTGACTCTTTGTTTCAACAGTGTTGTAAGAGTATTGCAAAATTTGTCTCCCAAATTGGACTTTGTTAGCACATCAACTGTAAGCAATATTTATTTCCATGTTCACCTTGTAAAAAAAGAAGAATTGCACTTAAAGAAGAAACATTTCCATGAGCTTGGAATGTAGTCTATGCAGTGGTGAAAGGGATTGTAAAAGCATGTATTTATGTGGACTCTTTCTCATATTCATGACTCAATAATGTATGCAATATGCAATGCAATATATGTAATACCAACACATTCTGAGCATGAACATCACAAGCACCTCCTGTGTGAGCCATGTGTTTCACCAGCTTGTTCAACATTAAGTTTTGCTTCTCATTTTTCTCAAATTCCTGTTAATTCACCTATATTTAGAAACATGTTTTTCTAAGATGGGCTATTATTACTCAGAACATCATAAACATTTAAAAAAGAAACACAAAAGTCAAGAAACTCACTCGAGATTTTAAAGCAATAATGTGAATGAGGGACTAAACTCTCAATGTTGGGTTCTGCGTCCATCAGTTTTTGACATTTTCTTTTGAATGTCTTGCATAAAGTTCACCACATTAGGGGTGTCATTCAGGAAAATTTGAGTAATCTGTCCTCAATACAGAGCAGTGGTACAGCGTCCATGACACAGTTGGTAACAGGCCACAAAGAAAAAAACCTGACCTACATTTTTCAGTTTTGGGGACCACTGATATAGAGGATGGATTGTTCTAGTCTCTTTTCGTGAAACTTTAGAAATCTAGCCACAGCATCCAGAGGGCACCGTTTGGTGGTTTTATCCCCCAATCCAACCCTTAATGCTGTATCTATCTTGGATTTTGATTTTGATTGGTGCCTAAAAGTGAGCACTCATTTACTTTTTCTTTTTAATTGGACTTTAGTTAAATGAAGCATATAATATTCTCTACGAAAAAACACTTCATATTTCATGCTGGTCATCTTGAAAAAATTCAGCTCACGATTTGCGCATCAAATTCGCGTGGGCTGCCCCTCTTTCACCTTGCGATGAATTCTCTGCTCACCACATGTCCAAAGATGTGTTCATAAGCTTGAGACCCTGGCCGCATGTGGGAGGAGCTGCCAGCTAAGAGTTCTACAAAAGCACAAATCACATCTCCACGTTTGGGCTCATCAGATCATTCAGAAATTCTCCCAGTGCAGTGAACTTCACTCCTTCTGTGAGAGCTGTGTCTAACTGACAGCCGCGTCCACTGTGTTTCCGTCTTTCTCTAACCGAATTTGAAGGCTTATAACTCATAAATAACTTTTTACTTGACATTACTCCAAAAATATTTGGTGTTTGTATAATTTTGTGCAACACCAACAGTAAAAATCCTCCCAAAAACTTCTATAGATTCATAAACAAATGATCTATTGTTTATTTATTCATATCTGGAAAAGTGCAGCTGTTTTACTGCCTTCATCACCTTCTGTCTTTTCAGTGCAGGTGAAGAAGCTAAAAATAATTAAAAGTCATTTATATAAATGACATATAGAACAGAGAACAGATTGGTGGACACGTTTTTATTTTATTATTAGTTCCTCACGATGGCGAGGATATTTTAAGGTGAGTCTCTGGCTTACCTGCCTCCCCTGACCACAGCAGGTCTCTGCTGAGACGTGTTTCAATAAGGAACCATCGAACCAAAACAAACACGCCCAAATTATGTCCACCAGCCCAGTTGGGCAGGAAATCGCCTATCCTGACAACACTGGTGTTCAGCAAGGCAGCTGATGCACTGCATGATGGGATTTACAGCTAATTTTGTAGTGAAGGTCTTGGGCCTTCTTTCAGATCTGGCAGCGCAAGGAATTGTGGGATACCATTCCCTTTGTCTGTCTGGCAAATTTGGGTTTAAGTGTGGGTTTTTGTCTGTGTGTTGTCTGGTTGTTTTACTCTGTTTTGCTCTTTGTATCCTGTTGTGTATATGTTTCCCTGCACCATGAGTGAGATGGAGGGAGAAAATGATGACCTTGTGATTCAAAGTTGAGTTTTTGATTAGTGAACGTGTTGTGATGACCTCACCAAAGTCCAAATACTTGAGTACTGGCCTTGCTGCTGCAATTGCACTGCCACCAGACCATTATACATTGTTGCAGGACAATAGCCGCCCCCTGATGCACCAATTAATCTGGCAGCTTAAGGGTGCAGCTCTTTTAGTTCTATCAAAATTTTAAAACTGCAGTTATCAAATCACAAGAACGAGGAGGTCTTGTTTTCTTGCTTCACTTATGCCACCATTTGATCAGTTTTTATGATTCCAAGAGCTACTTCATAGCTTGTTTCTTGTGAATGGCGATCCCACGCTCTCGCTCCAAGTACATTACTTGTTACCAATATTGACCAAGTCATTTAAAACTGCAGAACATAATAGTGATGAGCAGCAGACCTTTACAGTTGTTAAACCCCTTTTTTTTTTCTACCGACATGAGCAGAGAGTTAGCAGAGACAATGCCATTTGACCTAATTAGGTCTCGTTAGTGGCCTCTAATTACGGGTCTTTTTAGAGCTCCATCTCCTCTGTCACCTAGAAGGGATTTCAATGAGGTTTGCTGTCCCGCTTTGCCTGCCTTGCTCTCACAGCTAAGGTGCACTGTCATCTGTGAAGCCAAGCACAGCCAGGCCTCATGGAGGACATCCACCGAAGGATGCAAGTGTTTCTGCACTCTGCTGTTTTTATTCTTGGTCATGCACCCATGGATGAATCGTGACAGCTTAAAGAGGTATCTTTTTTCAGCCAAGAGGAAAATGACCTTTTACACCACTTTCTGCAAGCAGCCCATCAAGAAAAATACATGAGACGAACCATGAATTACAGCGCATCTTCCTGTCATGGATAAATAGCATGTCGAGTAGGAAGGTTCCAGCATTTGATTGGCAGCAAAATTTCATCAAACATAAGTACGAGGGAAAAAAATAAATCAGTAGCCATTTCATTTGTCAGAAAAGAGGAAGCGCAGAGTGAAGAGAAACCAACACAGGAGTCCTCCAAGTGTCTGAATTCACAGGGGAATCAAGGGTCAAGCTTATCATTTATCACTCACTCCATCTCAGTGCCAAATCTATCACTCTAATTAGGAGGGAGCAAGAAACACCAGTCAATACTGCAAAGGGATAATTAGCCTCTTATGTTCTCCATTTTCCATTGCAAGGTGAAATTGATTGAGGATAAGTATTGATGGCTAATTGTGGCCCTCAGTCAGCTGGGCGAGGGTCATCTAATGGTATGTGTGCCACTATCTGGAATCTGTGGCATTGATGTCAGCTGCAGCAGTGTAGCAATGAATTGTTCCTTCTGTGGAGCATTTCAGCTGAAGGATTGCTTTTATTTTAGAACTGCTCAATGGTCTCTTCAAATGGAAATGTCATACAGGAAACAGATGGCTTTCATTATTTTATGCACCATATAACCTTCTAATCGCTGGTTTCCATTTGTCTCAGCTCTCACAAGACCTGAGATGAATTAACTTGAGCCTAAAAAAGCGAAGAGGTTCCCATTTTAAAAGGAGCTCTCAGTTATCTGTTTAAACAACGTTGAATAGATGCACTATCCAAAATTTCTGCAGTAAATGAACTGGAGAGCTTCAGCTGACACATTGCTGCAGCACTGGCATTGGATTTTCCCTTTGTCTCTCACACAAAGCAGATGCTTCAAGAAAAATACATTTAGCAGTATTGGAAATGCAATTAAAGCTCTGTGAGCAGGAATCCAACCAAAGTTCTTTGTAACACACATTGCTTAATAAGCCTCAAATTGGATTTCATCTAAAGTAATGTACAGCAACCTACCAGATTTAAATATTTTAAACTATTATAATTATCTCTGGAAAAGTCAAGTCAGCTATTAAAATGATGTTTCAATATTGATAACAGAATGAATGGAACTAAAATATTCATAAAAATGTTCCCAACATCACATGAATGTTGGGAATGGCTGAGAGCCAGCAGAGCTGCTTTCAGATCATTCGCTGTGAAGGCTTTGACCACAGTTCGCTGCAGTGCAGACACTTGTTTTCCTCATCCCATGTATATTTAAACACATTTAAATCCACACGTGAGTCTGGTGCACTGACTGCTTAGTAGGAGCAGCTGCGTCACATCAAGGCGCTGTAAGCTAATTGGGCTAATTAATCATGACAGGAAGCAAGTCTCTGTTCTCAGGACTGCATTTAGACCTAAAAGCTAACACTTAACATCAAAGATGGTTAGTTACCTAAGAAACAACGGTTGTTAGGCATAGGTTTGGATGCATGATGTTATCAAGACTCAGGCGGACATTAGCACCATTGTGCTTTGCCACATGGGAAATAATGCTACACCAAAAATATCAAATCACTATTGAGATTACATTTAATATTTGAGCTAACTCTATACGTACGTAGTCACCAGGCCACAGTTAAGCAGAATTAACTAATGTGGTAATGTAGCCCAAAATGTGATGTCAACGCATGTTTTAAAATTGAAGGTTGTTGTTTAATTTTGTACGATATTTGAGACATAATGTATGTAGGTCATCAATAGACTCATGTTCACTAGTGTGACCACTGAGACTGTTGGTTAAGGTATCTAGATGAAAGGAGTAAAAACTGAACACATGGTGAATTTTCAAACACATTTTAGGTTGAATTATATCAGAGTTTAAATTTATGTTTAAATGATCTGTGGTCTTTTGAATGACAGCTGCCAAGGCCAACCTGGAATGCTTCATTAGCTCATTGGTTCCCTGAACCACACAACAACATACCAGTTCAAATAAACTCTTCAGCTTTGGAATGAACTGCAGCACAGCTACCTTAGTTCCAATATTTCATCTACTGGTTAAAAACTAACTTCTTTACATATTGTTATGAATTAAAAAATGATCCCATCCACACTTTCTTGCACTGGGACATTTTCCTGCAGCACTTAACTTAGAATGTGTCGACTCTAACCTGGTTTATGCTGGTTATGCACCTCATTTGTAAGTCGCTTTGGTTAAAAGCTTCTGCTAAGTGACTAAATGTAAATCTTAACTCCTGGGGGCTTTACTGGTGCCAGCTTGGATGTATGCAGATTTTTTTTCCACTCTGAGTAAACCCCCCAGGAGGTAGTGGGAAAAACTTGGCACCCTGACATCATTGTTTTTAAAATCCTGTTAATGTTCATGGCTACAGTTCATTTCAGTTGAACTTTGGAGGAAACCATGGACAAAAATAAACACAATCAGCATCACTTCATTGATATATAAATTGATTTTAGAATTATCCCATTAAATACATTAATAACGTTCAAATGATGAAGCTATAGATCTAGAAGCTTTCTAGAAGCTATAGCTGTAGATCTCAATGTTTGTTTGAAAAAAAATCCTCATTCTAAATTATAAAAGGGGAGTTAAACATCTAAATATTATTATTGTACACTAAAATATTAAACAAGGTAAGTGAATACATGTTTTTACTGACATAAAAACTTTTGTTTCAAACTGATGAGATTTAAATTGTGTTATTGATTTTTTTGTTTGTGTCACTATGTTTGTCATTTTGAGTCATTTCAATTCTTTCTTTTTTTGTTTCAGATACAATGTTTTTGTTCAACATTTTGATGTTCTTTCAAATCTAAATGTTTTAGTTTGGAATAATGGTTTACATTTAAACGTGTGACCCTCAGTTGGCATGGGGGTGTGTCATTGATGAAGGGGCGTGGTCTAACCTATGTGCTTTCCTAGTCACATTAACGTTGGGGGTGGGGTCATCTGGAACCCTCAGGACAGCGCGCTGAACTTCTTTTTTTTTATGGATTTTCACTGGTGTCCATAGCAGACATGAAATCCTGTCCACCTTTGTTTTGGGAGGAATAACACATCTGTCGGGAGTCGGCGCTCTGTCTCTTCTTCTGGTGCTGACTGCACTCAATCTCCCAGCAACCCCAGTGCACACTCCAGGTGCCACTCAGCTGTCACTCATCTGCTGATCAGCTGCAGGACACTTGAACACAGCTCAGAGCCTCACTCAGTGCAAAGTATTGTTTGTGCCTTTCAGCCTGCATACCGAGCATGCCGATCTGATCTCCTGTTACCTGACGCTGCTTCATACCCGACTCTGCCTCTTTGCCCCCTCCCCGACCTTTAGTCTGGATTCTCACTCTGATTAGCTTTGTGGACTTTTAGCTGAGCTTTGCTCCTGTCTGTTGGTCTGTAGCAATAAGCCTGCTGCCCGTGGAACCAGCCGTCTGCCCGTTTGTGAAAACGTCGATGTTACAGCACAAGGGCTAATAAGGAAAGCATGATGGGAAATTGTCGCTTATGCTGCCTTTATGAATGGCAGACTGGAGATAAAATCATGTGAATGGTGGCAAACGTAGGATTATTTAAATGGCATAAGCTCTTGTTGGAGTATTTTTGCAGTTCAGATGAAAAGGTCGACAAGACCAGAGGCCTTCAGGTATTTAGAGTAAACCAGTGACATATCCCTGAACGTCAGTTAAGCTGCTTTGTGTAAGGTCTCATCAAACCCTCTAACTAGGAAACAACTGCTCTTCCTCTGAACCAAAGCTGCCAAGAATCCCTTCTCTCTTCTCAATAAACAACAAACTCACACAATCATGACACAACAAGCACCTTGTGCTTTGTAATCATTCTGGATCTGTTGTCCAGCTTAACATCTTGGTTTTGGAATTTGCTCATTAACATGCGAAGCATGAGCATACATATGAAGATTGATTACAGGACTGTCAAGCATGAATCCACTCTTACATTGTTTAATTGATCAGACAAGTATTCATGTCCAAATTAAAATGAACAGGTGAAAGCGTTCCTTCCTGGCAGACTCCATTATTTATGCCAAACAGAGCAGAAATTCTGTCACCCCGTGTGACCTGCACGCTCTGTTTAATGTGCAAGTGAACCAATATCCCTGTATTGCTGCGAGGGAAGCATCTTCTCTGGAATATTTCAAACCTTTACAGTGATTCATTATAATAAAATCTTAAATATTCAGCTCTGAATACTTTGTTTAGGGTAGCATTGTGGTTAGGGATCTGGTTCAAATCCCAGCTGGGATCCTCCTGTGTGGAGTTTGTATGTTCTCCTCTTGCATGAGCACTCCAGCTTCCTCCCAAAGTCCAAAAACATGCTTTATAGGTTACGTGGTTACTCTAAGGTGTATGTGTGTGAGAGGGATTATGTGCCCTGTGACAGACTGGCAACCTGTTCAGGTTGGACCCTGCCTTTGTCCAACAGTAGCCAGGATAGGCTCCAGCAACCAGAAAGGCTATAGCAGATTAGGAAAATGTAAAACTTTGCTTAAAGCAAATAAACACAGATCATAATAATCATCTTTGAGTCAAACTGATTAAGCTTAAATTAGGGGTGTGATGATTTATTTTAACAATAATTCGATTCGATATTTATGTATTTTTATTTATATATTTATATTTATGTTTACCGATTTGATTCACTTTCGATATTGGCTCATTTTGAACAATCTGATTCACTGACCTAAAATACATCCAGAAAATCTTTAACCAAAACTTCAGCCAGAGTGACTCAGAGATAAATACCTGGTACTGACAGCGCAGGTGACATTTTTCAGATCCCTTGTATTTCTTCAAGATAATCACGTGTAAATGAAATACTCTATTGCCAAAAATATGGTCTCATCTGCCTGGACTCACACATGAACTGAAGTTTCATCCCATTCTTAACCCATACAGTTCAATATGATGTGGGTCCACCTTCTGCAGCTCTTACAGCTTCAACTCTTCTGTCCATAAGGTAGAGGAGTGTTTCTAGGAATGTTTGACCATTCTTCCAAATGCGCACATGTGAGGTCACACACTGATGTTGGTGGAGAAGGTCTGCCTCTCAGTCTCCGCTCTAATTCCTCCCAAAGGTGTTCTATTCAGGACTCTGTGCAGAACAGTCCAGTTCCTCCACACCAGACTCTGTCCTCCATGTCTTTATCGACCTTGCTTTGTGTTCTGGTGCACAGTCATGTTGGAAGAGGAAGGAGCCGCTCCAAATTGTTCCCACAAGGTTTGGAGCATGGAATTGTCCAAAATGTTCTGGTATCCTGAAGCATTCAGAGTTCCTTTCACTGGAACTAAGGGGCCAAGCCCAAGTCCTGAAAAACAACCCACACCATCATTCCTCCTCCACCAAACTTCACACTCGGCACAATGCAGTCTGAAATGTAGCGTTCTCCTGTAACCTCCAAACCCAGACGGGTCCATCAGGATTCCAGATGGAAAAGTGTGAGACGAAGAGCCAATCAGATTAGAGTATTGACCCGGAGCATTTAAAATTCAGAAACACCATGTTAGTTTTTTATGGCTGTATGTAGGGGTCTTTGTTTCTTGAAGTAATAGCGCAGAAATGAAAGTCTTTATAGTTCTGCTTATCTCACTGCTGATGTGTTTTGGGCACACACTTTACATTTCTGGGATAACTGAGTTAACACTTTACAAAATTAAACATTTCAGACAATAAAAAAAAGATAAATGTTCTCTTTGGTATTTTTCTTTGCTCAAAAGCTGCATCTTGTTATTAAAAAAAAATCGTATAAAACATCGTGGTTAATCAGATTAATCACAATCCAAAAGTGTGATTAATCTGATTCATTTTTTTAATCAATTGACAGCACGAGTAATATGGTTTAAGTGTACAAACAAACAAGTAAACAAGAATGAATGTCAAATCCATTCACATTTGAGTTTGATAAAGTTCATTCCACTGTTGTTTTTCCAAATCAGAATAATCCAAAGGAACATTATTAGAACATTCTAGCACACTGTATGGTCACATGACTTTATAAATTCAAAGTGTTTCCACACATTGGACTGGAATGATGGTTGATCAATTTTACTGCATCACATGCACATCATAGTAAAATAAACCTACTGTGCTTCAGTCCAAATCCAAATGGTATTTTCCAATATTGATTGATTATGGAGTTATCTCATTTTGAAATGATTTTTTACCCATACAGGTAAATTAACAGCTTGCCTCTGACATATAGTTTTGGTTGCATTGTAGGCATATAAATCTATTAATCGTTACACCCCTAGTTATAACCAATCAGTTAAATAATCTAAAGTATAACTATTTCCTTTTGAATCAAACCAACCCAAGAAAACAGTCCAGATCACCTTACAGGTTTCATCCAGTCGTTCTGCACGAGGTTGCAGCCACAAGGAATGAGTCCAGGCTGTCAGCATCAAGTGTTTCTTTAAGAGAGCTGGACACTTAATCTACCTTAGATTTAGGTGGAAATCTTCTGGCAAAGAAATCCACCAACTTAGTCTGGACTGCTCAAATACTTCCCTGACTGCCTGTGCCGATAATTGGCTTGGGCCCTTTTCCCAGCCAGGATGCTGCTTTTAAATAATAAGGAGCCCTTTGAAAATTTGAGGCAATCACATCACTGTTCTGTCTACTCTCGTTGACAGCGAGTCACCAAGCAGAAAGATGCTGTCAGAGATGTCGAGTTCAGGAAAATGCATCTTTGCATGGTGCTGTAATGAGCTGTCGACAGGATTTTCCCAGAATACAAGTAAAAAGTAATCATCTATGAGATATTTCTGTCAACTTAAAGCAGGAATCAGTCTTTTGTGGCAGATAGATGCATCCCCCTTTATAACGTCAAATTACTGCTGAAAAACAATATCATCACTTTAAAAAAGATTTGTCCTGCTTTTTGTATCTGGTTTCATTAAGGAGAAGATGGGGAGAAAATCTGAGAACAGACAGCACTTAAATAAGAAACACTAAAGTTCCAACCAGTGAAGATCTGCCTCAGAGACTCTGCTAAAGGCCTGTTTCGCCCATACAGGGTAACATGATCACTCCACAATTGAGAAATTCAATAATGTCCACTAAACCCACTGGAACTCTCCTCTGTCAGATCGAAATGAGAAGTCTGGGTAAAGTTCCATGGAACACTGATGGATAAACTCTTTAGCCAAATCAAAGGAAATTCAATGGCAGTGATGGGTACTGTGCCCCCCACCCCCCAATGCACAAATAGATGTTTCCTCAAATCTCACCTTATCAGGTCGGCTGCTCTGCAGGACTGGACAGAGGGTACTGCTAATGTTGTACCGGAGTACAAGTCCAGGTATTCTGCTGAAAAACACTTAAAATAGCATGTCACAAAATATGTACTCTCCAGAACCTAAACTCCAGAACTTAAACTACAACTGCTTTTGTTTTTGGAGAACTTTAAGCTCCATACAGTAAATTCATTCTGTATGTGTCTTTCCTTAAAGAAACCTAAACACAGTTTAAAAAAGGAAAATACGTCTCCATAAATATTCCCCACTGGCAGTAGCTGGAGATGTTATGGAGCATCACCTTTTCCTCTACCTTCCTGGAATGTTCAAACGCACACATCTATAGGGGAGGAAGTTTCTTATTGACTGAAGCACAAGTTCTTTAGTAAGGAGACCTTCTTTCATGAAATAAAGTGTTTTTTTACAAGTCTTTGCTGGGTTCATTGAATCTTTTTTTTTTTACATTTTCTCTTCATCAAAATATGAATTCAACACAGAGAAACGCTACAGCAAAGCAGCCACTGCCATGGACTTCCTAATGGATATAGTTGACACATCCTTTCATTTCTGCTGTTGACAAAGTATGACACACCTCCATAAAAAAAATAAAGAAAAAAACCTGAAGTGGCTGGAGTTTTAAATTTGCCAAACTCGATTCAAGCTTGAATTGGAGTCCTTTGGCATTGCTTGTCCTGCTGAATTCAAAGAAGCAATTCATTCCACCATAAGCAACATGACTAATTTTGAATGATTTATTTTGTTCCCAAGAAAAGCACAAAGGATGCGTCCTGAGGGATTTGTCCTGGTAGAACTAAAGCCCCTCTGGATCCCTTCAGCAAGTTTGGAGGGAACTGTGAAAACCTGTGCTCTAAAAAAGCATCAGTCAAAGTCATTTCCTTCCAGCCTGCAGCAAGACATTTTCAAAGAAACCACTTCCACATGGGAGGAAAATGCTGAAATTCTCTCATGTCAGGAATTATTGAGGATCCATGCAATTTGAAAATGTCTTGTCGGAGTCCTCGAGTGAGCCACAGTCACTGGTGTGTTCACTGGGACAAAAAACAACAAGTGTGTTTACAGTGTTGCTCAGACAGCATGTAAACTCAGGACAAAACTCTGATCTGTTTACATGAATGCCATCACAAAGGCTGTATTCCAGCACACTGCAGGCTTGTGAGGATGAGACTGGCCTGACTGGCTTTAAGAGTGGATTCAACACAAGCAAAGTGACGCACCCGACACTGGAGGCCGCTCCTGAGTGACTGCAGCTTAGTGAGGCATGACATGACAAGCGCATAGTGCTTTCTGCTGCGTGTCCCTGGTGTCATGAGTAACCTGCTTTCCCCTCTCTAATTGCAACTCCTTCTTTAAAACTGTATTAGCAGTGGCAACAGAGGATTCGGTGTGCAACTACTGCAAATCACACTCTTTCCAACAGGATGGGTCTCTTTAAAGAGATGGGCCAAGTGAAAGCGCAGGGCTTTTTTGAAATGTTGCTGCTCAGCTGCTTTTCATGCATGTGACTGATGCTGTGCACAAGTTCAGCTTATCATCTGAACAAAGTGGATCACGAGGAGCCTGAAGACACAGATGGATCCCAAAACAGCTACATCTGCAAAAGGCCATTAACCCCTCAGGGTTCCCAAAAGCACCTGCACAAAACTCTCTGTTTGGTGGCATGAACCATGAGAAACACAAGCTTGGGCTTTGGTCACATGCACCTGCACATGGGGTTGGTCTGAACAGGTGCTGCGGGTTTTGAGTTGTCCAGGTCCGTGGAGGGCCGTAAAGAGGGGCAGCTGCATCTTAAAGGTGTCTTTCCATCTGTTGATGCTCGTACCTCTTCAAGGACTGTACCATCGTCGTGCATGTGGTAGGTATATTGTGAAGTATTTGTAAGGATAATGTAAGTTAGAGTCTCTCACTGATCGGTCTACGACTTACACCTTTGATATTTCATGTGGACCCCCTGTGTGCCCTGCACAGGTTTGCACATGACTAGTCTGCACACAGCCTGTATTTACCTGTAAGGGCAGTAGTGACATTATGTATCTCACCCATATGAGCTCGGCCCAGATAATACAACTCAAGCTGGTGGGGGTGGGGGCTCCTGAGTTGCAGCACTTCTCCCTCGTGAACATGTTGAAATAAAAACCACAAACATTCTCCTAAAATGTCTGCACAACACATCTGAATGTTCATCAGAGGGAGCCTCTGAGATGCTGCAGAAGGGTTGATGCTGCTCTAGTGAGGATCAGAAAAACAGAGACAGATCCCAGAGAGGGATGATGGCCCTTTTGACATGTACATCAATAAGAAGTAAAGACGCTTATCAACAAACCACTCTCTGAGAAACAGCAGGCTTCATGCATCCTGACCCACAGGGGTGTGGGGGGTTTGTTCCTTTTATGGACAGAAAAAGAGAAGGAAGGTAAATAAATACAATCTGAGATGACAGTAAGAAAATGAAACATTGCCTGAAGGTGAAGGGATAAAAAACTGTTTTCTACTTCAGAACTAAAACAGACTGTTCCCATATTGTGTCTGAATCAAATTCAGGATAATCTGATTTGCACACAAATAGTATTCTTTTATGGTTCAAAAGCCAACAGACATTGGAAGCTGTCAGGAGTCAGAACTCTGCCTCCCCCTTTGGTCACCGGTGGGATCCGTCTTCAGAGTACTAAACTCACTACACCTCCCAGCAGCCCCAGCGCGAAGTCCCTCGATGCCTCTCACCTGACTCCAATCTGACAATCACCCACCTGTCTCTGAAGCAGCACAGAGCCTCTCTCCGTGTGAAGTATTGTTTGTGCCACCCTGCCTGCGTTTCAGTCCTGACCCCAGCTTCTGTTCTCTGACTCTGCTTTTGTTTCGATTGCCTGCCCTGACCCCTGTCCCGACTCTGACTACTCTAATCGCTTCTTGGATTATCCAATGCCCATGATTGACCTCTGCCTGTTTGACTCTGATTTGGCTTTGTGGACTTTTAGTTGTGCTCGATTCCTGTCTGAATGAATATACCTGCTTCAAGTAGAACCAGCTGTCTGCCCGTTTGTGACAGAAGAACAAGAGTACTCATATTTGCATCTTATGACCTGATGGATCAATTAAACTGCCTCTGCAGTTTGTAATTTTCAACTTTAATCTTTTATCCAAACTCATCTTGATGATCTAGAGGTGCAGCTACTCTGCTGAAGTCCTTACTATATTTTATCTGTTGTAAAATCGTTCCCAGTGGTCTTTTAAAGTTATGCAGTTTTTTTTTTTAGCAAAAATCCTGTGTTGTTTTTTAAGACTTATTTTCTGCAGAGCAGCAGGAGTTCATCAGAAATTCACCTCTGGGTTATGGGCAGGACTGTTGGCGCAGAAGTAACCCTCTGTTGGTATCCCAGCATTCCTGAGTTTGCACTCTCTCACAAGCAATATCAGTGCTAGCTATGGTTTTGAGACAGATGGCAGTTTGGATGAGGAAAATGAAGACATCAATAGATCTATTGGTCTGCAAGTGGATGCAACAGAGCTGGAGCGGAGCTGGGAGACTTTGACTTGTCCATCGCAATTGCTGCAACACAAACTTGAGCGTTTTCAAACTGCAGGTTTTCATTTGCTCCTAAACCATCATGATTTGAATAAAAAAATACTCAGAAACATTGCTTTATTCCTAAATGTTCTTGTTGTATGTTCTCCACCATGAGGAAAATGCTACAAGAACATGTTAAAAACACCAAAACATGAATTTCATTGCAGTGGGTATGTTAAGGAAACATCCATCCACCATCGACAGTTTGCCAGTCCATTGAAGGCCCACACGGAGACAAAAAAAACATTATTTGCATCTAAGGGAGAGTTTCAAGTCACCATTTAAACACTAAAGCATGCTTGTGGAGTGTGGGAAGAAGATGCAGCGCCCCCCAGAAAACCTATGACAAAAAGGTCCCAGGTGGGATTTGAACCATCTCTCTGTGAATTTAGAGTGCTAACCACTACTCCACCGTGCAGCCCCGTAAGGAAATATTTTCTTTTTTTTTAAGTTCAAAAGTTCAGAGATCCAAAACCCTACAGAGACTTCCTGCCTTTTTTAACTGTTCACAGCTTGTCTTTCACGGTCCACTGTGATAAACTCCTCAGTGAAACCTTTGAAAAGCTCATTTTTCACAAACAGTGAAAACATACAATGAGGTAGAACGGTCTGCATGAAAAACCGAAATGAAAGGCTCCTCGCCTCAGCAAGAATCCTCTTTGGAATTTGAATTTAAGTGGATGAAAGGTCAAATCTGACCCACTCACTCAACTGCTTTTCTAGATTTCACCCAGCTTCCATACAGAGAGCAAAATATGTACACTGTTTCCAAAGATGACGTTCAGGGCAAATGAGGGCTGAAAATCAGTTGTGCAGGTTGTGTTTTTGTCCTGCATCATCCGTACAGGTCTAAGTGAAGCTGTACAAGAACCAGGCAGAAGCAGCCAGATTACGATCCATTACTAAAGCCAACTAACCAGCAAACAGTGACACGCACTCTCAATGTATGTATGTAAGGTCACAGTGATAAACACAAACAAGGCCAAATAGTTTATTTTCTCTAAATTTGAATTTCATTTAATAATTACTATAAATGTTTTCAGGTTTTGTTCAGTCAAGGTGTGTCAACAAAATAGTTTCATCATCAGTGTTAACCAAACCCTTTTTTCTTGTACTAATTTAAACTGTTTACGTAAAGTGTACCTTTCACCTGGAACTAATATAATAATAATTCCCCTTTTTAAAAAAAACATAAAATCACGAAGTTTCATTTTAATATTCTTTGAATTTAAAGAATTCAAATATATAGTGAAATTGATCAAATAATTTCTCACTTAACTTTTTAATAAAACTTTGAAATAATGCCTTTGGCGGAGAAATGAGCCGTCTCCGTGAACCGAGAGGAGTTTAATGTGGTGGAGGGCTTTGAGAGCTTGAGTGATCCCAGGAGCTAAACCTTACAATGCCAATGCTCCTGGTAGGGTCTCCCATGGCAGACCGGTCCAAAAACAGAGGGCGGTTCAGTCCCGTTATGCGTAGCAGCCATAGAAGTGCAGTCAGGGGAGGCAGTTGAGGCTGTGCGTCTGGGTTAGCCTCAAATCTGTCCTTCTGGAACCAAGTGCACAGAAAGTTAGTCTTGTTTGCAGGTCACAGGACAATGACCCAAAACACAAACAGTTGAAAGCACCAGGAAGGCTGGGACCAACACTTTGCTTTGTTCGTAGGTCGTACATCAGCTCTGAGGGGGCTTCTCTGAGCCCTGATCTAAAGCCTGTTGAACATCTGAGCTGAAAGATGGACGCCCTCTTCACCTGAGACAGTCAGATCTGTTTCCTCACAAAGAGCAAACCCAAACACCTGCTGACATTTGTAAAAGTCTCACAGGCATTTGCAGAAATCTTTTGAGTGTCTTAAAAGGCAAGTGACAGTAGGGTTAGGGAGGGTTGTGTCTGGTGTCTAAGTAATGTTTCTGTAAATTCAGTAAATACTGGAAGTCCATGTCTTCTGCATTTGGCTCCTCCTCCTTCACCATCATCCCTGACAGCTGCAAGATCTTCAGAAGCATTAGCTTGTTGGGACATTCACATCACACCTTTGGTGGTGCAGTTGTTTGGAGAGCATATAAAGGAGGTAAGGGCACATGACATGTTCAATTGTTGCTTTATAATTTGTTTTTAATTTGAATTTTCTCACAGTGTTGATGCTGGCAGTGTACAATCTAAAGAGCATCGTCTCATATGTATGCAGAAAACCTACTTCATCTCTTTTTCAGTTTGATCTGGCGTCTATCGGAACACATGAAAACAACATTTTTCAAATTAGTGACAGAAGAACTGATGTGAATGCTCCTTCTGGTCTTTGGAGTATTAGGAAAGTCATTGCAAACATTGTCATGGTGCCACCCTCCTGCTCCACATATCCATCAAACAGCCTTTCTCAGTCCAACTCCTGTCAGTCTGGGATAATCCTGGAGCATTTTACCATGTTCATGCATCCATTACATCCCATAACACAAAGGAATTAGGAAACTAGATTAGGTAAAAGAAAGCTTCTTAGCTTAAAACTGCCTCATTTCCAAAAGGGAGAAAAGTGCGGTTTGACTTCCCCTGACCAATTTCATCACTTTGTGCTGCTGTGTTTTTCAAAGGGTGTAACCAAAAAAGGAATACAGGCCAAACATAAATTCATACTGCTCCAGTGTGTAAGGTTCTATAGGGACAGTTTCATCTAGTTCTAGATACAAGAAAAATACCAATACTGCACAAAAACCATAACGTGTTTTTCTAGACATGACATATTGACATAAGAGTCAAACCAAGTTACAACAAACAAGGAGGAGAACGAGATCCTGAAAACAAGCGGCTAAAATAAGTTTCCTCTACAGGGGGGCTGGGCGCTCCCTGAAGTTAAGTTCACGCCACCCTCGGCAACACGCGTGTAAATGTGCGTAAATGTGATTCTGAGTTGCAAACCATAGATTCTTCCAAGTCTCTTCTTATAAGTTTGGAGTTTTTGGTCACAAATTCAGGTAAGATCTTAAAACATAAAGGCAAAAACGTGTCTGTCAGAATTTGTCAACATAAAAAACTAGTACAAATACGGCAATCAGCCAGTGTTTCTGTCTTTCCATAAACCAAACACAGTAGAAAATGTTTTTTGAACTGACAGAGATGTCATAAAGGTGAAAGAAAGAATAAACTGATCATATACCGCACTGTTGGGTCACTTGCACGTCTTTGCAAAATCCAAAGTGTTTCCACACATTGGACTGTAACGATGGACTGATCATTCTTGTTATGGTTACATTATAGTAATGTTATGGTAAAATAAACCGACCGTATCTCAATCCAAATGGTATTTTCCTAGATCGATTATTGATTTGTCTCATTTGGAAACATGTTTTTAATGGTATAGATTCAATGAAGAACTTGCTTTAGACAGATCCATCTGGTTAGATTGGAGGAATAGTAATCAATTAATTGTTATACCCCTACTGATAACATTGAAACACTAAAATGATCCCATTTTACATGCAAAATAACACACACCTGTTCTAAATTATCATATGTAGCCATAATACAGTTCAGTTTGAATATCAACAGAGGCTGGAGTTATTTCGGCCTCAGGCTTTACAGTTTATCATTTCCTGTATTCCCACTTTACAGAGTGGAATTGATTAAAGGGAAATTATTGTGATTTATGAAGTCAACTAAAAGAACAACATTGTGATTTATTGCACTCACGCTATTAATTCCAGCATCTAAATGTCTGCATTTGAAAATGTGCTCTCTCACCTCTGCAGGCAGAGAAACGCGTTTGGGTTTACAGATCCGCCTGGCGCACATTATGAGCGCGTTCAGTCGTTATTACCCAGCATTCTTCATCCTCCGCCTCAATGGAAACTCCACTTAGCCTTGGCCCAGGAGAAGAAGAATTTTTGAAAGTTACCAGTTGTAATATGAGAGTGAATAGAAATGACTCTTAACGTATATGAATGGGAGCGGCTGGTTTTTCATGCTGCATGCCCCGACAGAGACCAAAGTGAATAAGTCGTCATCTGGCATTGATATTCATATTGCATCTCCGGCTGTGGCTGAGCCCATTTTCTCCACTGTGCTCTCACCATGAGCCACACAATAGTCAGGGAGATATCTAATGAGGCAGGAGAAAAAATATTAAAGAGGAAAATCCTTTAAGTCAGGAGTTGGCTCACTCAACGGTCGATCTCAGGATTCAATGAGAAAATCTTTTGTTGGTGTTTGAGGCTGCTGGGAAGGAGAGAGCGGGAAGAGAAGATTGAGAGAGTGACTGAGATGAGTTGTGACGCTGTCAGCTTCAGTCTAATCAACCTACATGGAAAATGACTAAATATGAGGGTACCTCATGTTCTTCCTCTGGTTCTGAAGCTCTGCTCTGAAGCAAGAGTAGGTGAAGGGCTCAGGGTGATGGGGAACAAACAGTCTTGAAAAAGATCTGCTCAGCTTCGATTTAGAAGTGTTTCAAATGAAGCAACACCAGTTCTGCAAACATCAGTAGAATGTAACCCTAAAACAGTCCCTTCACGCTGCATTAGGAAAACATAGTTCTATCACAGGCAGATTTACAGCTACATTTGAGTGTAGCATATTCATTCATTCTAATTCTACTCTTTCTTCAAATTTGAGTAAAACTAGGTTTAGGTTTTGCATAGGAAGTTTTGTTGTACTAATATGACCTTTGTTGAAATTGTCTCAAAATAATTTATTTCAGGAAGACAGAAAAGTCATTAGAGCCTCCACAATAACCCACGACTTCAATCTGGTCTGCAATAGGGGTGTAACAAATAATTGACTTCATTAATAAATCAATTTATATTCCTGTGATCCAACCAGATCGATCTGTCAGAGGCATGTTATTCATCAAAAATACCATGTGGATTGAGACATGGTATTTTTGATTTACTGTAACATAAAAACAACCGACTACCATCACAGAACAACACCCATCAACCATCATTCCAGTCCAATGTGTGGAAACAAGACATGTGACCATACAGTGTGCTAGAATGTTCTAATAATGTTCCTTTGGATTATTCTGATGTGGAAAAACAACTGTGGAATGAACTTTATCAAACTTTTTTTTTTTTTTTTTTTTAACTTGTCCTGTCCAACAGTTGAGCAAACAGATATGAGCTGAGAGCCTCTTGTATTAGACAGATTTTACTCTTACAATCGGGGGTTATAAATCATAGCGAACACAAAATGTATGTTGGTATAAGCCCCTTTTGTAATTTAAACCAAACTTTATTAATATTGATTTTTTTTTTGTGTGTGTCTTTTTTGTTGGACCGGACGGAAAAGCAAAGGGGGAAAAGGAGAGAGTTGGGGGGGTGGAAGAGAGATGGTGGATTATAGAAGTTAGAGAAGGACTACTGTGAAGGGAAGGTAGAGTTGTTAATCTACAGGCAACAAAATGCTGGAGCTTATACCCATTG
>BSAI01000101.1:30398593-30470649 GCA_036245035.1 Adrianichthys oophorus
CCTGGTTCTCCTGCAGCTCCTGCACCTGCTGCTGGCTGAACTCCAGGGACTCTCGCAGGCCTTGGAACTCTTTATGGAGGATCTTCAGCAGGTTCAGGCGGCAATCAAGGCTGGAGAGCTTTTTATCAATCGACTCCAGGATTTCACTGATGCCGCTGCCTGGAGAAGAAGCGGCCCCGGGAGAGTCTTCAGGACGGCCGCGTTTGGAGGAAGGAGTGGTGGTGTTTGTCTTCCCCATGACGAAGGTATTATAACACTCGTCTATGAAGCTCTCCAGGTCCTCCAGGCTGTCAAGAACTTAATAATCTTTTTAGAGGTTTAGTGAATATTGTTGTAATTAAGACTTATATGGCGGAAAAAGAAAAGCAGACGGAAATGTTTGTTCAACCGCTTTTCGCGCCGCCAAGTTTACTCACCACACACGTCTCGTCGACTCTCGCGATACTCACAGCATCTCACCCCGATATTCCGGACGGCAGAGTCTTTACGCAAATTGAAAAGTGCAAGAGGCACTCGCACTGCAAAATGTATTTCCATATTAAAAACTTTGAATTGAATATTGAATTGACAATTGAAAATAGCCTATTACTTTGAATTATGAATGAATAAAACTTCCATGTTTCACATCCAACAGTTTCCATCCATTTTCTATACCTACAGATTCCCATTCGGGGTCCCATGCATGCTGGAGCTGACTCAGTAACCCTGAACGGTTTTCCAGTCCATCCAAAAGCAAACATTGAAGAAAAGATCAGAACAACACACATGTGTAACTTGACATTTGGAGAAAACTTCTCATGCACATCTGCACAAAGTGAGATACTTTATCAGGTATTTCTGAGAGTCCACAAACACATACATAGAGAACCAGCGTGGATAGATCTGCTGGTTCCTGTCTCTTGTTTAATAAAAACATTGTTCTAGACTTTTGCTCTGAGAAAGTAGAAACTTTTCCTTTATTTTTGATGTATTATGAGGCCCCAGGAGTGAAAATGTGGCTGACCAACAAAAAAAAAAAAAAAAAACATTCAGTTCATTCACTGTTTTTTCTAATCTCTGTTTGTCTATGACAATAACAATGTAAGGACAGGAGCAGTGGACATGAGTTCAGCTGACCCTCAGGAGGTGCAGAATGTCAAAGGTCACCACAACTTTTTTCTTGCACATTTCTCACACTAACCAAACTGTTGTTCGGTGGGACACGGGTGCAGTGGAAGGAGACGTCATTATCTTGTGCTGTGCGTCTGTCGGACACAAATTTGGCGCAGGTCAAAACAGGAGGAGTCTGCTTCGCTGAGAAAATGACGCTTTGTCCTCATCAGTGAAGTTCAACATATGACAAAAGAAGAGGATTTTGCGCGCATGGCTCCATGGTCTGTGCGCGCCGCCGCTGCGCAGCTCTCCGGAGAGGCGTGGCTGGTGACGCCTCCAGATGGGTCGAACCTTAAACCCGCTCTGTGAGTTCTATGGAGCTGCTGAGCGGAAATGTTTCAGTACCCTCAGGGAAAAAAAACCACTCACCGGCGACCGCTTCCATTCACGCGTCATTCTGCTCCACGCGCCTTTGGAAAGCAGCTGATCCCGTCTGCTAACCCCTGCGCGCGCCGAGCAGCAGGTTGATGAAAAGAAGGAAAGAAAGTTTCCATCCAGGCGGACGGAGGCGCGCCGGCTCCTGCAGGTGCCGCTCACATCGGAGCGCTCTGAGTGGACTTCCCAAGTTTGCGCGTCTGTCCGGAGCGTCGGGAGTTCATCTGGGTTCATCAGCATGGACTGGTGAGTTCAGCCGAACAGCGCTGTGAATGGATGGATGGAGGATGAAGCTGATCTTTCATTTAAGAAGGAGGGGGGTCCTCATTCCTGATTAGCATAAGGTGAAGGTCAGAGGCTCAGCCTCACTTCTGTCATTATTAACAGTCTTTGTTGGGAAGTATTGCGGGATAAAGGGCGGTGTTCTCCAAGCTGCTGAGAACTTTCCATCCATTGCAGGAAAAGAGATAAACGAGAGGAATTAAACTTGACTTGTGACTCATAAACAGCTTTCCAGAATAAAAACTTCTTTCTGTTGTTTGTCATTTTAAAACGATAGAAACTAATAAAAGAAACCAGAGTTGATCACAAATTATTCAATGGATGACACTCAAGGTTTTCATTATTTCTGAACACATCATAAAATTAGACCACATTGACCATACTGCCTGTAAAAATGAGCTTTGAAAGGAGAAATGAGGATTTCTAAAACTAGTCATGAGCAATGGCTCGTATTTCTTTAAGGCCTAATAAATAAAATAGTCTTAAACAGAATTTTGTGAAAACACCTCCCCTCCTCTTGACTGTTCTCTTTTCTGACTCATCTCTAATGAGTTTTGTGTAATAAAGTTCTGCCTCAGCTCCACGACTGCTGCTCTTGTTCCAGCAGCTTCACGTGAACTCATTAGAGGTCTCCTTCCACAGCTCGATGACATTCTCGCTCAGGCTTTCTAAGAGTTTCGGTTCTAATCTCGGACGCCGTTGATGATTACTTTATCAGAACTTATCTGCTGTTGTTCTTTGGGCTCCACTCTGGAAACGGCTGAGGTTGTGTGCTGGCGGCTTCCCTGCAGCCTTGAGACTGCTCATTCTGGAACTGCAATGTTCCTGCTGCTGCAAAAACCAGATTCCTTCTCAATTGAATAGCTCATGTATGGGGGAGTGGAAGGTGTGTGAAGGGGGTGTCCCGCCATTACCATAAATAAGATTTCAGGCTTGAAGGACTTCCTTTCCTTTTAGAAGATTTCCTCATGTTGGAGCTGAAAATCTGTCAAGGCCACTGTGCTCGCTGGCTCCTGACCCCCCCCCCACACGCACCTTCAATGCTGCCCAGAGATCGTCCATCAGCAGAGATATCGCAGGACACAGTGTGACTAAAACATGGGAGTGCAGAGCTGAAAATCAGCCCTGCACGTTTGTTTGCAGCGCTCAGCGTCATGGCTGCTTTGGGGGTGTGGGGGTGTGCAGGCGGCCACACAAAGTGATTAGATGCTGGTTTGGATCAGAATGCTGCTGACGCCAAACAACTTTGATTTTCTGCTTTGATTAAATCCTCTGCATTTACTAGGGGGGGGGGGTAACAATTCATTGATTTCTATTCCTACCTTCCTGAGGCAGAATCAAATCGACTCAACCTGCATGCTTCATGAGGAAATAAATCGAATCGATCTTGGAAAATATCATTTGATTGAGGCGTGGGGCGGCAGTGGCTCAGGTGGTTGAGCAGGTCGGCCAATGACAGAAAGGTCGGCAGTTCGTCCCCCACTCTCCCCACTCAACTGTTGTTGTGTCCTTGAGCAAGACGCTTCGTTTTCCATGCCTCCAGTGTGGCCCCACTGATGTGTGAATGTGTTTGAATGTCCTGGTGATGGTCAGAGGGGCCGTGGGCACGTACTGACAGCCACGTCTCTGTCAGTCTGCCCCAGGGCAGCTGTGGCTACATCAGAAGTTTACCATCACCACGTATGACTAAGGAGAGAATGAATAATGGATATACATTGTAAGCACTTTGAGTGTCTGGACAAGAAAATTATTAGTATGATAAGTATCATTTACTATAAGATTAAAATGATCAAGTTCATCCCAGAAGACAACACACATGTGATGCAGTAAAAGTGATCAACCATCAGTCCAGTCCAATGTGTGGAAACACTTTGAATTTACAAAGTCATGTGACCATACCGTGTCTTAGAATGTTCTAATAATGTTCCTTTGGATTATTCTGATGTGGAAAAACAACAGTGGAATGAACTTTATCAAACTCAAATGGGAATGGATTTGACATTCATTCTTGTTTACTTGTTTGTACACATATTTATTTACACTTGATTATCTTGAAGATAGCCCTACGCCCTGGCTCGGCTTCTGTCAGACTGTTTTTTCACAAGAAAGTTTCTAACCAATCAGATTTTAGCCCTCACTTGTTGCTAGGTTCATGAAGTCTGCCGTACAGTCATACAGTCAGTGCTTCTGCCCTCAACTTCCTGTTTTGTGGGTGACTTTCCATAAAAACACTGTTGATTCCACCAATCAGAATTCGAGTCTCTGAAGCTTCATGAAGAAATGACATAATGGCCTCTCATTGGATGGTCAAAGCTTGCTCTACCAAAACTTCTTCTGTACTTTGTTTCAGGCCGTAGGCAGTAGCTGCTCTTGATTTTTGTTTGACTATTACTCGCTGTTCTGCAGAAGGAGGAGAAGTTGATTTAGTTGTGGATTTATTGCAAAAGCCATTCTTAAGACTGACTTTTCTGGAAAAATTGGACTTTGTCAAAAAAGGCCGACCAACCCCGAAGCTAACGAGTCTGTCTCAGGGAAAAGGATTTTTCCGCCACTTTCAGCCTTCCGGCAGTTTTGTCTAGCAAAGGTTTTGGAGTTTTGTGACAATGCTGAGTGACAAAGGGGCCAGTATGAGAACTTCTATGCCGCCACTGAACGCACCACAGCTGCTCCGACCACATTGAGCTGCAGCCTCTCATTACCAGCAGCTTCACGGCAGGATTTCAGACAATATCATTTCCCAGACAAAAAAACAGGTTTCAAGTAGAAAAAGTTGTGTTCATGGTCCTCCTTGACCCCCAGAGATTTCTGGAGTGCCAGAGAAACTTCCCACATGCAGCTCTTTCCAGCGCTCTGATCCGTCTCGGCTGAGAACAGAGCTGACGGTCATTTACAACATGCAGGTTTTTGCATGGAAATCTCCTGGACTTCCTTCATGGATAGAGTTAATCTTTAAATAAATTGGATTTTCTATAAATAAAAATGATTTAAATAAAAATGCTTTGTTCGAGTTGCATGAGTTGTCAATTGTACTTTGATGTTTGTTACATCTGTTCTTGCAGTAGGAGGAGACTTACACATGCGGAGTTTGATTTTACAATAACTATGTGCAATTCTAGTGAATTCTAAAGAAATAATCCTTTTATGATTTAGGGTTGCTCCATATAACAGGATGGTGATGGAAACATAGAGGATGGTTTTGGTGGAGGAAAACAGAAGGCTCAGCTCTGAAATGCATGGACCGCACTGATTTTACATGGGGTTGGGGCTTTGAGCCCATTTTCTACTGAGACATGATTGACATCAGGAGATAGAGGTTATGGTGATGTTATTTCCACTCCAGAACAGCATCTATTGTAGGTGCCGCCTGTGCCAACCTTCTCTGATCTACCAAACTTGGGAGACAATTATCACTACTGTGTGCTATACCAGTAGGGGGCATGACACCGGCAGCGCCAACAGCAGACTGTTTCGGAGAAATGACGCAACTCTAACCTCTGTAATTCAATGTCAATTTTTTAAAAATGTTTTTTAAATTTATTTATTTTTTATTTAGTTTTTCTTTGCTTTAAGCTGATCTTGAATTGACTCCGAGACAAAACTCATTGCGTGAGTGCAATAAAAATGAAACGGTATACTTCAACAAATGTATAGCAAATGTTTTAAATAAAATAACACCAGTGGCACTGTGGTAACATCCTTTGCTAATTACTGTTGTGAATAATAATGCAAATAGGCTCGCTGCGTGGGAGTCACCTGTTACAATAAAGCCATGTTTGAAGAAGGACTTCCACAGACTACTGTTTTTTTTACCTACGCTCTTCGTCAGTCTGGCCTTCTGTCCCTGCACTAAACCCAAAGAAACGTTCCACACACAACTAGTGCTGCACGTCGCCAGACTACTTAATTTTTTTATTGCCGGACTACTTTTTGCTCTCAAGTGACCAAAACGTAACCGGGAGAATCCTGTCTTCTTCAAAACCAAAAGCTTTTTCAGAATAAAAGATAGTAGTCATTTTGCTCCCCTGACCAAACTTTACAGCTCGAGTGATTGAAGGTTTTGCTGAAAGAATCCGGTTATTCAGTGCCAATTTCCCGGTGATTGGGGACAAAAAGTCACTTATTTTCAGCGGCAAAAGGAGCTGAATCTTGTTGATAACATAACCACTTCACTAATGTGCAGTGCTACAAAGCAGTGTGAAGCTGCTTTTCACCGCTTCAGAATCCGCTGGAATTAAGTTAATTTGCGTTAACTGTTGAAGAGTTACCTGAATCAAAGGAATGTAAAGACTGGAACCGAAACTCTAAATTTGTTTTTTCAGAACTTATGTAAACGGGACTTCAGTCTCATTTTTTCAACAACAAAAGTAGAAAAAACGTAATACTTTGAAAATGGGAAGCTTCACCGGCACTTCACTGACACAAGCTTTGTTTACTTCTGGTCACAGCGCTGAGCATTCGGCTTATTTTAGTTTATAAAGTTAAAATCCAACATTCTGCATTTTAGAGCAATAAATGCATTGTTCCTGAATTGTATTTTTACTACACTCTACTATATTTATATACATTACAATTCAGCCATCTTGGACATCGTGAATATTTGTACTGTCATTTTTGGGTGCAGATCGCATGTATCTGAGCATTCTGATCCTCGGTATTAACAGTGTTGGCAGAGAACTGCTTTCTCCTTTCAAGTTGTCGAATAGTTTGCCAGAATTCATTGAGACTGATCAATCGTAGGATAGTCTCCATTACCTCCTCAAACTCTTTCCAGATCAGAGTTTTGCTGCCATCTGTTAGCTCCTTTGGGAGTCCCACAAGCCAGCAAGGTTTGTTCGGACTCCTCCTTAAACTCAATGGCATTCCTTAAGTCCAGCAGCCCGGTTTGTCGGTTGCTGCTCATACTTAGAGATCTTATGCCCACAGCTTTAAACAGCTGCATGAACAATGGAGGTGGAACATAGGGTCCACTCAGACTCAGTGTCTCCATCCTCCCTCAGTATCAAGTTAAAACTCTTTTGCTTGTGGGAGTTGAAAGCTCATCTGACAGTTGGCTTAGCCAGATGTTCCCAGCAGACTCCCAGAGTACAGCTGAATCTGTCTGTCTTAGAACTACTCTTCGTCTGGCTTGTTACCCAAGATCTGTCTGCCAATGGAGCCTCCACCAGGGGCATTTGCCCCAGACAGCATAGTCCCTAGGATTGTAAAGGTAGTGCAAGGGCCGGTTGATACGTCAAAGCGATTTGTAATTGCTCAGGTCGCTTCGGTCACAGGGCCATTCAAGCAGAATTGCCCCAATCACTGGGAAGAGTGACACCTGCTGATGACATCACCTGTGACTGATATTTTACACCTTGTGATGGCAGCATACCCTGCCACACCCACAACAAAATGGTGGTAACCCCTCTGCAAAACACATTTTATATTTTTTCCCACATATTTAATACATTTGCAGTTACATTCATAAATGAACACACATTGCTTTGAGTAAAAATATACATTTACTTTGTGCTTATTTGGAACACCTATTTTGTTTGGTTTGTTAATTTCACCTGTTTTGAGTTTCCAGTGCTGAGGGTGTGCTGGTTGCTGCAGGTGTGGTTGAGGTTCTGCTCCTGGAGCTGTGCTGTGAGACCTGGCCAAAGGGGGAAATGAAGCCACCACAGCTCTTAAATGCTTGGGCCAGGGAATTGGGCAGGCACCATCTCCAAAAACCTCCAAGGGGAGAAATCATGGACTCTTAATGTTGATTTGCTTTGTTTCAGTTAATTGCGATTTATTTGTTCTAATTTTGTGCTTTTGTTTTGTTCTCTCTTTTCCACTGGAAAAAAACAAGTTTTGTGTTTAGTTTGTCTGTAGTCTTTGTAAGATGTTGTTAGTTCCCCCCCCTCATGTTTGTCTAGTGGACTGATCACCCACTATATATGTTCCCCTGTTGTGTCTTTGGTTAGGTCAGTTTGTTTCTGTTAATTGGTCTGTTCAGTTGGTTAAGTAAAAGTTAAGTTTATTGCCTCTGTTAATTCTGTTCTGTTGACCTCTTTTAAGGGCCCAGTTTGTAAATAATATATATATATATATATATATATATATTTTTTTTTTTAATTAAAACTTTCATTTTTCATAACTCTTCTGTTGTCCTCTTTGGCCGTTCGATCCCTCACACACCTGTAGTGCAATTGCTGCAAATCGCATCATTTAACTTGAATTTATTTCAGCGATAAGAGTATGCAATGACAGAGCAAACTCTTTCCAGAAAAAAGTTTTTCTAACATCAAAGATGATGAAAACTTAACTGAAGAAGTTAGGAAAATCACACATGCAGAGACATTGAGAGAGGCAGAGAGCGAACATCTACTTAGAAAATAGAGCAAGTTACTGTAAACTTATATCTTGCAGTACTAGAGAATGCAATTCACCCCTTTTTATTTTCAATTTGAATTTTTTTGGTCTTTCTACTGCCTGCCTCTGTTTAGTAGGTGAGCACATCTCTAACACACCACTTCCGTCTTTGCCTTTCATGCGCTTGTGCATTCGCAAACGTGTGTATGGGAAGGATGTTATAATGTTAAAAAATAACTAGAGATCAGCGCATCTCTTGAAAAGCATAAGCACCACTCCAAAGTTCTTTGCAGTTATTGTGGACAGTAGCAGGCAAACCAGCCAACATGAGTATGAAATAGATTGGATTGGATTGATGTGAAGCATAAACTATCCTTAATGTCTGCCAGAATGTCATTTTCAACTGTCACTGTGTTCAATTTGTGTTGATAATGTTTTTTTCAGCTGTGTTCTGTATATCTAAGGATATATTTTATCATGTATACCACAGCCTTTGATAAATTGTATGTGATCAATCAAATACTGTCTTTAATGGGGAAGATATTTTTTTATGGAGTTTGGATGTTTTTTGCTAGTTTTTATAGCAAAACTATAACACGTGGCTGGCTGTTAAAAATGTTTCCATTTCTCTGTCATGTGTTTTTGTGCCTTTGATGACAGTGGCTCTATCCTCAGGTGCTTGTAGAACTGTAATGAATATGTTTTTAATTGCTGTCTCCTCGTTGCTAATGTTTATTTTGGGAGGTTTGTTGATTTTTTTTAGGATACTTTTGCCTGTATTACATAGTTCTGCTTTATTTCCACGATCATAATTCTTGAGACATGCTGTTCTGTTGCTGGCATATCCTCTTTATGTGGCATTTTTTTGGGTGTGATGGCAGGGTTAGTCCTGTGGTGAAGACTTGTTTTTCTGTGAGCTGGCATAAATGGCTGCAGATTTATTGAATCCATTTAATATGGCCAAAGCATTTGATGTCAGCTTACAGTTTGCCTTGCCTGGCACATGCACTGCAACTCGGAAATGTGGAACAACTTGCACAGTGTTGGCAACAGTTTTGTGGCAATAGGAAGAAAAATAGTTAAAAATGTTAAGCAATCATCATGATTGGATTTGGAAATGGTTTATTTCAAACAGACAAGGATAACACATGTGTAACACAATCAATCAACAAAGATTTACATCCGTAAACGTGCCAAACATAGGATAGCAAGGCATCAAAAGATAGACTGCTTGAAAGGGAGTGGGAGGAAGCGAATTTATCTAATCTCAGATAATCCCGACTCGACCACACCATTTACTTTAAATTAGATATCAACTGGTTTCTAACTAATTATCAGGTATTTTTACCGTACTGACAGTAATTCAGGTCATTCAACATCTTTGAGTAACAATAAGTCATACTGCTATGTATGTAAATACAACACTTTTTTAAACTTGATTGTAGCATATGCAATAAATAAATAAATAAAAATCAGTGATGTGAATAAGTCTCCAAAAGAAGTCAGTTTAGACCTCAAATTTTTGCAGAATAGTTTCATTAAAAGAATCCGTGATGATTAATGTTGCTGTTAAAACCCTCAAAATGTTCAATGAACCGTTTTCACAACAGAAGGGCTTTTATCATGTAAAATGTTCATTCTTCACTATAAACAACCTCAAAGTGGTATTCTGATCCATTTACGCATCTCTGAGTATTCCTGAAAAAACCTGCGCTCTGAGCACCAGCCCCTCCCAACTCACAAATCTGAGCAAAGATGGAAAGGTGCGCATGAAAGTGAAGAGGATTTTTGATACGGAGATTGATGATGCTTCAAAGAGAGAAGAAACGTTCACAGCAAGTGCTGATCAGAACAGAATACAATGTTCTCATCAATCAATCAATCCTGAAATGTTCATCTGCTGATGTCGGCATTTGTGACCGAATTTCACCGCAAAATGAACCCATTACCCATCACCGTTCTGTCTGTGATGGAATAGACGCCGGTCTCTAATAAATGCTGCGTCAGCTGCCAATTGTATGCTAGGGCTACTATTAAAAGATACACAGTATATGTTATTTCTTTTTTTATCAAAATACTGTGAATTTCATACATTTGGACCAGAATTAAAATCCAAAGTCTGTCAAAGAAAAAAACAGCAACTTTTATCTACATGAAATCTTGGTTCATATGAAATGCTATGATTGACGATTAAATGCTTTCTTTAAAGTCATGTAAACAGGAAAATAACTTGTTTTTTTCCATAAAGCACTGTACTTAAAATAAAAAAACACATTTACTATATTATAACACTGAAACTATTAGCTATAATTTTACAGTAATGCAATGTAGTTATGTATGGTGCAGTAAAATGATCTCCAGTACATTTTTGTGAATTATTTTACATTAAGGTGCTGTAAAAATTACAGGGTTTTACTGGTAAAACTATTGGCAGTAAAATACTGTAAATTTCCAAAAAAGTTTTCAAGCATGTGCTTGATATACCTGAGTCACATGCATACACACACACAAAGCAGCCTTTCAGTGTGAGCAGCAGCTCTGTTGTTACCTTTGCTTTTACAGTTTCTTTTTAAGGTTCTGAGTTTAAAAATTTACATTTATATAATAATAAAAACAAGTTTTCAGAAGAGTTTTAAAAATGGACATTTAGGATGTCTGCTGATCGCTCAGTAGTAAGATGTTCCCCAGCTTTAAGAACCATGTTCCCTCTGAGCTTCCTCTTGAACCTCGGTGTCTTCAGGAGAAGCTGATCAAGTTGCCTGACGTACCAGGTTGGGCTTTCAGCAGGGGGATACTCAGAGAGGTACGGCAGTGCAAGACCATTAAAAGATTTACAAACAAAATCATTTCAAAATGAATTTTAAAATACTCAAGCAGCTAATGAAGGGTAGCTAGGATTGGGTGGTGTGGTTCTTCTTTCATTCTGCGACTAGAACACCAGCAGCAGCATTCAGGACCGGCTGGAGACGTGAAAGGGATGACTGGCTGACTCCAAAATAAAGAGAATTGCTGTAACCCAGCTACGATACGATGGACGGATAACTGTCTCAAAGTTCTGTTTTGATTTATAAACAAATGGCTTCACCTGCTCCTACTGCCTTAAAAAGATGTTAGAATTCATCACTAGACTTTAAATTCATTTAATGCTGAGTAATCTAAAAAGTTTTATTGCACAATTTAAAAGCATAAATTATCTCAACACCACATATTTTAACCAAGATACCAAACTGCCGGTCTGCAACTTTTAAGACTTAAACAGTTGAGTTGAGTACTTATGGAGTGATACGTACGGTTCTTCAACTGTTTGTGAATGAGTTGAATAAAGTTTGAGTTACTTTTTAAAATGAAAAACTTGTTTTTTTGTTTTTTTTTTCTTTAACCAAAGAGCTGCATGTGGCTCTGGAGCCTCAGGCTGCAGACCCCTGCTCTAACCAGTGACTCCTGTTGTCACAATTCCTTCTTGTTTTAACAGCTTGCTCTGAGGAAGCAGACTTCCTAGCTGTTTTCATCATAATGTAGTGTTAAATCCTTTAAAAATATATTTTCTGGCCATACCCCATCATTTTGAGCTTACTGTGAGTCGGTTTTAATGGGTGAGATGTAGTGAGATGGGTGAAAAGCAGCAGTTGATAGCTAAATTAGTCTTTTTTTCTTGATCAGTTCCGTTTTACTACGGTTTAAAATGCCGAAGATAACCCAAAATGACCTTTAGAGGATGAGGCCCATTTTGCTGGAATACAGTGGCTCGTAGGTGCTGCCGTCCAGTCTGGCAGGTAGATGGAATAGTAGCCGTGACAGATGATGGGTAAAATTACTCCACACTGTAATCAGCCTGTCTATTCTGCTGAAGCCTCCCACTGATCGGAGGCGCGGTCTAACCCATCTCACTTCCATGTAATTCGGCGACCTCTTCAATTCAGCTCAGCTTTTCTGCTCCTGTAGCTCCTTGTTGGCTTTGTGAGTCTGAGAGAATGACGGAAGAGGAAAGCTGATGGCTTGGCTGGAGGTCTTCTGAGAATTGATGGTTCTTTTCTGCACGAGACATAAACAAGCTCCTAATGCGCGGCCTGTGAAACATGTTCTGTGAAAAAAGAAGATGAATTTTCCTTCATAGACTTGTCTCACGTTGCTGATATACTGTATGTTTTGTCAAAGTGAAATAGCAGCATGCCCTCTCAGGAAGTATTGAAGAATTGAAGTGCTGAAGAAAAATATCTGTAACTTTACCTTGTCTGCTGTCTCCAGAGGCGGCTGGTTCTGTTCCCTCCAGCCTGCAGATGAAGCCCAAACTCACAGTAGGAAACACAAATGCAGTCAACTCATCCCAGCTCAAGTTTAGTTCCAGTCCAGCTATAGTTGCTGTGATCAGCCAATGAAAATACCCTGTTAAAGAAAAGACTAGAAAAAAGCCTGTGTACAAAAGAAACAACTGCTTCCTCATAGAAGGACTAAATTCTAAACCACCTGTTGGACCTCTTTTTAGCTCTTAAAGAGAGCTTGAAGGTAAAGGAAGAAATGCTAAAATCTACTTTTTGTGCCAGATGGAACATCGATCTTCAGGTTCCCACATAATTCAATTCAATTCAATTTTATTTCTATAGCCCAATATCACAGCCACAGCCGTCTCATTGGACTGATATCAGAAAATTGCAAGAAACAACAAAGAAATCAATCATGTAAAAGTAAACAATGTAAAAGTGTAAAAGTGAACAAACATTTCTGTCCTTACACCCTCCTTCGCGGTGAGGAAAAACCTCATAAAAAAAAAACCCTATCTTTTTTGGGGGGGAAAAAAAACGAAGAAACCTCATGGTTTCCCACATGAAGGAGAGATCCTCAACCCCGGACGGACATGTGATGTACTAGAACTATTCAAGAAAAATGAGCTTCATTCATTCTATAACTACATGGCTGAATAACAAGTATATGTCCAATAAACAAACACGCCTAGATAAACAGCTACAAGTTAAGGTAACAGCTAAGTATTAAATAAACAACAACAAGTTTGAATAGTCCCCTGCGACAGACTGGCGACCAGTCCAGGGGTGTCCCCTGCCTTCGCCCATGAGTAGCCGGGTTAGGCTCTGGCAACCCCGTGACCCCGAAAGGGATAAAGCGGATTGAAAAAATTAATGAATGAAGTTTGAATAGTGTAGCAGATGGGCTTCATCCAGTAGGAGTTGTGGAAACAGCTGGGTTTGCTGGAGGAGTCAAAGGTGAGGTCACGGCCAAAGACAGGAGCACAGGCGAGGCGAGGTCACGGGAATCCATCACACAGATCAATCCCATCATTGTATGCAGAGCACGCATCTGCTCGTCCTTACTCATAGCAAACATGGAGGGCAGCTCCTCTTCCTGTCTAAGCCTCAGCGTTTATGTTTTTTCAGATGCACGTGCCATCAATCTGTTAAGCAAGAAAACGAGGAAATAGTTTTGTCAAAGTCTTTCTCGGTGAGCTGGGCTCACATCACACAGTGTGTCAGAATGAAATGATCTCAGCCAAGAAAGAAATGCCCATTTGTTGGAGCAGACCGCCCTGACATTGAAGTTTCTTCTAAGAGCTTTTATCACCGAACGACTGCAAGCTTTTGTGAGCTGTGTGGTCAATACTCATGAAAGTGAATGGTGCAAATATAGGAAAAAAGCATGTTAACATGTTTGCTACAAGATGATTGAACTGATAAAAATATGACAGAAATGAGACAATCTAAACTACTGTGAACAGTCACTTTTAATGCTTCTTAAACCATCTTTAATGGCACGTTCAGAGGATTTTTATCTGCTTTTTGATTTTTTAAATACATACACAGAAAAATCCTGTTTCTCTGTTCTAAACATCTCTGCTAATATTGCTTTTAAAGTTTTTGTCTAATTTTTTTTTCGGTATTTATAAAATAAAACTGAAGAAGCTGAAAGGAATGAAGTTCAAGAGACAGACAAGGAAAAAAGGAAATAATAACGGCTAAAGAAAGGTTTTATTTCCAATCAAAACAAGGAGTTTGGTTAAAAATAAATTTATAATTGTATTTCTATTTCTATATATTTAATAAACTAAAGGAGTAAATCCATTAATTTAGGTGATGAAAAAATGCAGATGAACACTTCAGACCAATCTGGAAATTCTTCTGGTCTACTTCTTTTTTTGAACTCTTGTGTTTTGAAAAAGGACTACATGACGAGAATATTTAATATGGAATTATACTTTTCTGGTCATTCTTTGAATAAAAATGTTCTGCTTCACATGCCTTCGTTTGCTGAAGAGAACACGTTAGTTACCTGAATTTAGATAAGTAGGTGGTTCTTCACCAGTGACATTTAAAAAGTGCTCTTTGGTCTGCGCAACAGTCCTACATAAAAACAGCGATTTGTCGTGATAAATGATGCAACTAAATAAAAAATAAAGAATACTTAAAAAGCGCATCATTCCAGAACTACAGTAAAAACAGGAAATTATAATTAAGTTGTCACTAGATAAAAACATGCATCCTCTAAAAAAAAAGATTATTCAGGATTCACAATTCATAAACTGTTAAATCAGAAAATAAATAGATACAGAAGAACACACCACATGACCACAGGACAGTGAATAAAAAAAACACAAAACATCCACCTTTACTTTAAGCTCAAGCATGTTTTTTTACGTATGTCAACCTAAAAGTTTAATTTTTTTCCTAACGATTGAACATTTTCTTAGCTGATGCAGTTTATTGTCTGTCCAAGGGCTCCGCAGATGTGGGGGGTGGGGGATGGGGGTGGCGGCTGGGCTTTAACTGTCCCAGCTCTTGGAGTCAGATTTAAATCCCAGATCTTCCTGTTTTTCTGACCCAGAACACCTTCATTGTGGTCTACATGTCAAAAAGAACAGGTAAAGTTTTGAACAGTCACATCTTCAGGAGCACGAATGCTGCGGTGAACGTTCACACAGCGTCCTTTGACCCCCCTGGTTTACCATGGGCGGCTGCCATGAACACCATTCCGTTCAAAGCTCAAACCTGAGCACACGCTGTGACAAAACAGCAACTTCTTGATGCTGGGTAAAAGTCTGGCTGCTGGTCCACTCGGGGTGTTGAAGTAAGGAAACTTTCTGGTCTTTTAGACACTGGGAAGCCTTCAGCATTTAGAAACTGGTACCTGCACACATCTTTGTGACTAAAGTGTCAGAAGACAAATGCTGCGGAGGTTTAATTCTGGCAGTTGGTGAAATGATTCAGCAGGTAAATGTCAGCCAAAGTTCAGGCAGTTTGTTTTACAGTCCTGATTTCTATTATTGAGTTAGTTGGGTTTGCTCAGGATTGCATTTTAATTTCCTGAATGCTGCTCTGCTGCTTGTCTGTAAAGCCTTGACTCAATCAGGCTTCTACCTTCACACTTTCACTTTCATGGACAAGTTCACCTCATGGTGTTGGGAATGAGCATGGACGTGTTCACGTCTGTGGTATTGGCTTGATGGCTGCATCCTCATCCACACAAACCTGTCTGAACTTCTAAAGATTCTTGTCTGCCTCTCAGTTCTGCAAAAGTTCTTCTGTTTTTTGTTTTGCTGTTGTTCAGCCTGACGATGATAACAAGTATAGAGACAGATATCTGATTATCTGCAACAGTTACAACGGTAGAGGCTACATTTGCTGAAGAAAATTCAACTATTTTGAACACAGAGTAAACCGTTCTGATTTTTTTATGGGGGGTGGAGTTGAGACAAGTCTTTTTTAAGGAAGGCCTGTTCACAGTAATTTCTATAACTGGGAATGGAACTGGACAAACCGAAATCCACCTGTGACACTGATCACTGTGGAACAATTTGGGTCAAGGGCCTTGCTCAAGAGCACTACGGTGGTGTAACCAGGGAGAACAAAGACTGCTGGACATCAGCCTGACTCTCTGACTCTGGTGGAAAATTCTTGTTCATCAGTTCTATCTTAAATAAAGACATTCAAATAAAAAAATAAAAGTATGTTTTGAGTTTGATGCCAGTCTGGAAGCCAGATGCACTATAGTCACATCTCTAAAGGCAACATCCAAACCCATCACTGACTTGATGAAAGTTTCCAATATTTTTTCTTTTTTTTTTTTTGACATTTTAGACAGCATACACATCATCAGTGTTTCTTGTCCTGCAGGATTTGACTTGCCAACAGACATGCAGTAGAGGCAGCAGCAGCAGCTTCGGCCTACTCCACACTCAGAACTAGCGGTGCGACCTCTCTACAGCATGGCATCCTCCCCTGGGCTGAATAATGACCAGTTACCACTGCTCCAGCTCCAGGAGGTAGACACCAGCAAAGCACCAGAGAGGCCCCCCTCCCCAGGGCTTCTGCCTGCCATGTACAGCCCTCCACCAGGCATGGACAGCCACACAGTCTGCATTCCCTCTCCGTACACAGATGGTAGCCATGAATACAGCAACGGACCTGGACCTTTGACCTTCTATAGTCCATCTGTGTTGAGCTACGGCAGACCACCGATGAATGACAGTCCCTCCTCGCTGTGCCCCCCCCTCAGCCCGTCAGCCTTTTGGCCTTCCCACGGTCATAACGTGCCTTCCCTGACTCTGCATTGCACCCAGCCCATTGTCTACAATGAGCCCACCCCCCACACTGCCTGGCTGGAGCCCAAAGTCCACAACATCAACCCCAACAGGTATGATTTGAGAAGCTGAAGCACACCTGCAGAGCAGAGAACAAAGATACTTCATGTTCATTTTGTTGCAAGTTACGTAGCTGAAGGGTTTAGTTGGATCTAAAAAAAACCAGCAGAAATACCATTCAGAAGCTTCCATTTTCTCCGATTTGTTTTAAGTTTTAGAAGGTGGAGTCAGAAACACATGTTCATCTGCACATTGTTTCCTTTAGAAACAATCCATTTGTGACTGAAGACTGACAGTGAAACTAAGGCAAACGCTTAGTGATCCTGTGGTGAACTAAGTCAGTAATGGTAGATGAGCAGATGGTACAGGTGGAGTTCAAAGACGTAGACAAGGCTTGGACACAGAGGGGTGAGTTTGGCGCATGTTTTAATCGCAGGACCACAAGATCACCTAAGCACACAAACTGCTCCAGCACAAGGAACTGAAAACCACAGGCTTATATAGACAAACACACAATCAACAAAACAGGATGCAGCTGTGAACACATCCAGCAGGAGACACAGGTGAGAGGGAGGAGAAAAGGAACACTGACCTGCACAGAACAGGCAGTGAAAGAAAAACCAAAACTACAACAAGATGAACGTGTCAGCAGATTTGACCGGCTCACTGAAAGATGTCGTCTCAGACAGCACAGAGCAGGACCAGCTTGAAGTAAAACTTTTGGATTTCAACAGATTTTTAACAAACAGCAACTTTGTTGTTAGCTTTGAATTAGGAGCCTGCAGAAACTCAGTCAAATGTCAAAGTCTTTTCTCACAACTTTTAGAACTGTCTTTTCTTCTTGGTGCTTTGTTTTGCATACATATTTTGTGTATTCCTGTGATCTTCTAAGTCTCATGACATGTTTCTTTCTACATTTTTGATTTTGGCTAATTTCTCATAAATGAGAGAACAATATCTTTCATTTCAAACTTCTGTGACTCCTAGGGACCAATTTATGAACTGAAAGGAACTTGTGTTTTGTGGAATTATGTGCTTATTCTGCCTTGTCCAGAACTCGTTGGTGGCTTTGATTACATAGTTGTTGTTCCTGTGGAGACTTTAGCTGGCAGAGGACTCATGTAGTGATTCACGGGCTAAAACTCTGAAGATCAGGTTCTTTCTTTCCCTCAGTTTGTCTCTGCCCTGCACTTCTGTCATCAGCTGCAACAAGCTGCTGGGGAGGAAATCGGACATAGGAGTGGAAGGCATGAAACCCCCCTCGTGTTCTCCCTCTGCAGGGAAAGCTGACATGCACTTCTGCGCTGTGTGTCACGATTATGCCTCTGGGTACCACTATGGGGTTTGGTCGTGTGAAGGATGCAAAGCTTTTTTTAAGAGGAGTATCCAGGGTAGGACTTCCATTATTGTTCCTGCTCATTTCTCCTGTTTGGCTTTAACCATCAGCTGATCTTTCCCTTTTCTTCTTTCATCAGGTCACAATGATTACATATGTCCAGCTACAAATCAGTGCACCATTGACAAGAACCGCCGTAAAAGCTGCCAGGCCTGCCGCCTGCGTAAATGCTATGAAGTGGGAATGATGAAGTGTGGTAGGTTTGTAAAAAAAAAATGTTTGTAAAAATGCATCAGAGAGATTCAAAGGCTGCACACATGATCATGGAACGTCAAACCTCCCACTGCATTCACAACAGAAACCAAGCCTCACTTCACACAAGCCTGAGCAGGAGGAAGTTACTGTGGATTATATATTAGTTTAACTTTAGATGTATTTACTGTTTTATTCTTCAGGTAAGGCAGAGTACACCTTGGATGGTTCACCAATTGAATGCAGGGCCACACAGAGATAGACAACCCCACACTCGCACATCAAATGACCACTAATCAATAAATAAATCACTAATCAATCTATGAATCACTAATTAATCTAAGCACCACTAATCAATTTATGAATCACTATCAATTTATGAACCACGAATCAATCTATGAATCACTAATTAATCTATGAACCACTAATCAAACTATGAATCAATAATTAATATATGAACCACTAATCAATCTATGAATCACTAATTAATCTATGAACCACTAATCAAACTATGAATCAATAATTAATATATGAACCACTAATCAATCCATGAATCACTAATCAATCTATGAATCACTAATCAAACTATGAATTACTAATCAATCTTTGAATCACTAATCAATTTATGAATTACTAATCAATCTATAAACCACTAATCAATTTTTGAATCACTAATCAATCTATGAATCACTAATTAATCTATGAACCACCAATCAATTTATGAATCACTAATTAATCTATGAACCACTAATCAATCCATAAATCACTAATCAATTTATGAATCACTAATCAATCTTTGAATCACTAATCAATTTATGAATCACTAATTAATCTATGAACCACTAATCAATCCATGAATCACTAATCAATTTATGAATTACTAATCAATCTATAAACCACTAATCAATTTTTGAATCACGTATCAATTTATGGATCACTAATCAATCTATGAATCACTAATTAATCTATGAACCGCTAATTAATCCGTGAAGAGTGTTTTTGGACTGTGGGAGGAAACAGCAGTATCAGAGAAAAAACAGGTCCAAGGTTAGATTCAGAACAGGGCCTTCTCGCTGTGAGGCAAGCGTCTCAACCGCTATATCACCACGTCCATAAAGATACAGCTAAATATATTAACAAAACAGCAGCTTTTCCATCCAACAACACTGTCCTTACATGTTTGTGCCGTCTCACGCCTGCCAAAGATGACTAAAGCTTTTCTCCAATCCTTAACTACTGCTGAGTAAACTGTCATGTTTGATACTTTTGACAAACACTACATGGGAAGCAGAAAGCTGTATTCTGGTTGAGTGAATATTCTAACCAGCTGTGTTTTTCAAACCAGCTGTGGTGAAATGCTGGTGTCTGTGTACCAAAAGTGTCATGTGGGTAGGTCTTCAGCTTTACCTTACCTTACTATACCTTACTATAGCCCTGTGTATTTGTCACCTGAATCAAATATTGCATTGGAATGAGTTGCTGCAGCAGCTTAATCATTTTCCTCTCTTGACCTGTTTGCTTTCCTTTCCCTGGAATACTCAGATATTCCTCTGTGTCTTCATCCACTTCTCCTGTCACTCCTTCTGTCTGAATGCACCACCCTCATTTTCTTTACGTTTGTGTGTTGATGTTGTTTGTCATTGTTGCACCTGGCGCTCACTTGCATTTCCTTCATGTGCATGTGGAGCGGTAACGAGCTAGTTGCACAGAGACCAGATGACCTTTGGTAAGATGCCCCAGACCCCATATTCCCCCCATAGATCACCTACCTCAGAAGACTGTGAGGGACAAGGTTAAATGTTTTCTCTGAAATTCACAAACTACACATGAACTGGGTGGATGAACTCCCATAAGCCCTTAAGCACCTTATTTTAGATGTAAAGCTGACCCGCTGTTCCAGGACTGGCACAAAAACTGTACTGTTCCTCCTGAATCAGAGGCTTGTTCTTCTACAGAGAACTGCAGAATAATTCCACACAGACAAACTGTTTGGCATTTGAAACTGAACCAGCTAAATAAAACACAGATGTGAAGGAATATTTGACTAATTTGAAAACAAAGGGTACACAGTATAAACATGCCACACCAGGTGTGAAAAGCAATTGTCTTCTCAACCTCCATCCATCCATTGTCCAAATGCACCTCATTCCTTTCAGGATCACTGCGTTGCTGGAGCCTATCCCAGTCACTGTGAAGTGACAGCGGGACTCAGCTGGGATGGTTTGCTAATCTATTCCAGGGCTACAAAGACATACAACCACACGTATTTATACCTAGGAGAAAGTTAGTCATCAACTAACCTAGGATGCATATTTTTGGACTGTGGAAGGAAGTTTGAGCAGAGAGTGCTAACCACTACACCAACATATAGGCCCCTTCTGAACCTAATAATTGCCTTTCAACCCTCATCAGCTGCAGCAGGTGTTTGTGAGAACTGCTGTTTAACCATGCTTGCATGTTCATGTCTTTTAAAGTAGTTTTAGATGGGTTTTTTGTAATTTTTCACAGTTTTTCTAGGTTAGAAAAAAAATAAAATTATATTTGAAAGCCACCTGAAGAGATTTCAAATTCTTGCAAAGCATCCCAATATTCTCGATTTCTCTAGTGAATACACATATCTGAACGCTAGTTCATCATTTTGGCATTTTGATTCACCTTCATCAGCCCGCCTGTCCTCATTTCTGCAGGTGTACGCCGTGAACGCTGCAGCTACAGAGGAGCTCGACACCGCCGAGGGGGGATCCAGCCTCGGGGCGCAGCAGGGAGGGGTTTGGTGCGGGTCAGAATGGGTCCTCGTACCCAGCATCATTTCAGTCTGGGGATACCTCTTTCCCCATTGCAAGGGGGCCCTCCCCTCCCTCAGTTAAACCACACTCATCGTTCCTCTATGAGCCCAGAGGAGTTTATCTCCCGCATCATGGAGGCAGAGCCTCCAGAGATTTACCTGATGGAAGACCTCAAGAAGCCCTTCACTGAGGCCAGCATGATGATGTCCCTCACCAACCTGGCAGACAAGGAGCTGGTTCTCATGATCAGCTGGGCTAAGAAGATCCCAGGTAAGATGAACCTGTGACTATACTCTCACTGCTCTTCCTCAGCAGTATTCATCACTTCTTACATTCACCTTTTTTATAAGAGAGACTTTACTGTTTTCACTATTTTTGAATATAGAAAAAACTATTTCATAGCTTCTCTTGTCAGTACCACTTGTGAACGGTGGGGAAGTTGGGAGTGATGACTGCTCACTGAGTCTCTTCACGGCCGTGGGAAAGCTTCTCCTCTACCTGTTGCTCAGAGTTCTTATGACTCAGAGTCTGCCAGAGTGGAGACGAGTGAAGACAGAGCATCCATTGTGAATCTTTGTGGCAATACGAAGTAGCCAGGTGGAGTAGATTTTATCTAGCTGTGGTTGTGGGGACGACCCACTCCGCAGTCTTGGTTACCCACTGCAGCTGTTTTTTCTAGAGCAGCTGACGTACCATACTGGACACTTTATACTGTACACCTGTAGTTCTTCAGCAGAGGAGTGGGGAGCTTGTTTCTCTTCATGGTTCCCAGAAATATGGGACGCTTTGGACCTTTTTAATAATATGGGTGGTGTTCACTGCCCAGCCCAAATCTCCTGAAATATGAAAAAACTCAAAGGTCCTGACCTGCTCCACCTCCTCTCTGTTGATGCTCAAACCCGAGATTGCCTTGGGTCTTTTTGTATTCACTGTCTCAGAAGACTGAGGTAGAGTGTTGGGCACCAAGACCAAATGGCAGGCCTGTGGACTTTGCTTCTGCTTTGCAGAAAGCTGAACAGGTGTTATGCCAAAGCCCTTCTCTCCTGCAGTTCCTTTGCAGGAGTATGCGCATATTCTGTCCTAATAAGCATGTGAAGTGTTAGCTACACAGTTTTACCCTTACAGGTGAATGCGGGCTGTCTGTTGATGAAAAATAGGCAAACCTGTACGGGGCATACAGGTGACCCACAGGAAGTTTTAATATTGTAGACCACTTGATGACCCAGTAGAGTCAAAATGCTTATACACATGTTTTTCCATAGACATGCTGGAACAACAGGTTGCTGGAAACACTTAACACGCAAGGGTAAGTAAGGGTGCAGTAGGTGAGATGCAGGGGTTGTACAGATTTTTTATTTTTTCAACCTCTCCCAAATCCTGCGGACTGCACAAGGAGTTAGCCTGTGATAAGTGTGTGCTTCCTGCGTGCACAGTCTACTTTGTATGGACATCAGGCATCATACGGGCGTCCTACTGTTACTTGAATATCAAGTGCACACTCTGTGTCAGAAACTAGTGGTGTAGGACCCAATATGCTGGGGACCAGGCAGAAATGTAAACATTTAACAAAAAACAAAAAAAAGATTTTGACAGGACAAAACCAAGGGAGTGACAAAGCAGACGATCTGTGAGATTGGAGCTAAAAACAAGACCATATATAGGCTGAGGACACAACTGAAATGACCCTAACCCTAACCCTATGGATGATTGTCAACCTGAACCTGGATTGACTGATAGCTCAAAAGAAAACATGACCAAAAACAACAAACTGGAGTCCACAATCCTCACACCTCATGTGTGCAGCATTCAAGTGCAGTCAGTAAGGAGCCAGCATGCGCACCTTGCTAATATCTAGAGTACTGTGTAAGGACAACATGCGACAGCATCAAGTGCCCTTCATAAGTGCATATAACATACATTATCCTTGCCAATACTTCTCGATACACTTACAACACATTTGACAATCACATGTTCCATTTTCATGATGTCCCTTCGGGTGGTCGCACAGGCCTCAAGGAAACTGCACGGCGCACCTTCACTCCACTGAAGATGCAGCCGCTCTTCTCCTCAACCTTCCACATGCCCAAACAACCTAAAAACCTGGTGCATATGACCAACGCTACGATCACACTGGGCTCAGAAGCTCTAGTTCTAATCCTTTAAAATGAAAAGCCTATATAAACCATAGAGACGAAGCTCTTATTTTAAACATTATTTTCTCATTTTTTTTAAGCAAAAATACTTTTTAAATTAGTATTTTGCAATCAAATACTTTTCAATATATGAATAAATTTTGCAGTTAGCAATGTAATTGATTGCAGTTAGTTTTAAGAAATAATGCAATTAATCTTGAAACATTTGTTAATCACACTGGTTGAAATGGTTTATTTTTTGAAACTGAGTTTTGTCCTTTTGGCTTTAACCCCTGAAGCTACATCCATTTTTTTATGTTGTATTCTTGTCAAACTGACTTTTCTTCATTTTGTGCCATTCTCTGCATTCGTTCTAATTTTTCCACGTCTGTCCTCTTGCTTTTTCCCATGTCTTCTCCCCATCTCTTCTCCGTTTTTCTTCCCAGCAGGTATCTTTACAAGAGATGTTAATGTGAGGCCTTCACAAAGGCTCAGAGCTCAGAATAAGAAACGTTTTCTCAGAGGTGTTTTTATGAATATTTTTCCTGATTTTTTTTTTTCTTTCACAGGGAAGTGAAAATGACTACATTGTGTGATTTACAAAAGATCTGATGCATGAGCTGTTGAGCAAGGCACTATCTGCAAAATGCAGAGGTGCATGTTTCTTCAGTGACATCCTTTAGAAAAATGTCTCCTTGTTGTGCATTCAGATGCAAAAGATCAAATGCAAAGACCAGAAAAGAAGATAAAAATGTGTTAATTTACAGAAGGACAAATGGTGACTGTGAGGTTCAGGTGAAGCTGTAGGAGATGGAAGCTCCTCTACTGAGACATGAAATGCAAAAACAGGAAGACTACCACCCGGAATAAAATAATACACCAAACTGAAGCAAAGACCGTGATGTGGGAAGTGTGATAGGAATCTCGATAACTGTATCCATCCAGGAAACTTGACAGCTAAAGGGGTTAGTTCCCAAAGCATGAATAGACCCCTTGCATGTGACATCACAGCGCTTATGTGAGTACCCTCTCCGCCATTTTGGAAGTCAAATTTTGGGAGTCAAACAGAGAGCATTGCTGCCATGGATCTTTGTTGTGTTCACTTAATTGTATGTCTTTGATCAATTCTCTCCATGTTGTCGGCAAGACAGCAAAAAGGGCGACAATGTCTGTCCCAGATCAGAACTGACCCCTCCTCCTCCATTCTTATATTCGGACAAAATACAAAAATCATTTATAGTCCAATAATGCAACGAGCATCAATGAAATAATATTGTAATTGATCATCCACATGACTCAGGTCAGGATAATGAAAACTGACGGAGAGAAACAAACAGCTCAGTTACATTCAGGCTTTGCAGTAACTTGTGATGCTGCATCCTCATATTTGAGAAACATTTAGGTTTTTTTTTTTTTTTTTTTTTTTTTTTGTAGTTTGATCACCAATAAAAACAACAAAAAAAAAGGATTGGTTCCAGAGTATTGGTTTTGAAAGAGTTCCTTTCAGAAGTTATGTTTTGGCACTGGTAGCAGATGAAACCCAAACGGTCCCCAAACCCCTAAATATGTATTACTTTTAGATCAAATGAAATGTGTAGCCAAACGCCTTCCTGTTCACTTCAGAGTCTGCTGGTATCTGTGGACTGACACCCTTCATGTTTGATTGCAGCTATCCATCATTGTTTTCTGTCTTCATCTCAATGAAATCTCAAAAATTGATTTTAGAGTTTTTCTGTTGTGACCACAAACAGGAACATGTGTGTGTACCATGATGACATTTGGTGGCTATTTCTCTATGCCAAAGTCACAGATTTTATCTGTCCAATGAATCATCTCAAGGTGTGCCTGACTCCCAATATGGCAGACAATGGCCCATTTGGCATCACTGCAAGGGGTCTATAGGTGAGGAGATGCTAACACAGAGTGTGACTGGAATACAGCATTAGAACAAGAACATTAACTAGCCAAATATTCAACCTTAAAGCCCAAGAAAGCTCTTTAGAAAGTTAAAAACAGAAATCTACTGGGGCAGAATGCACATACTTCAGAGTTTCTGAGTGTTGTGCATGTGTCCTTTCACTGTTTTCAGCCACCAATTAGCTTTTATGCTTCTGTCAGAGTTCACATTTATTAGAAGAACAGGTAGTTCCAGTTTTCTGCATCTTTTAAACAGAAAACAAACTTAATGAAAATGTTCTAAAGCTGTTTTCCCACAATTCTGATGCAGTTCAAAATCTTCCTCAGATCTGTAGCCGAAGACCTAAATATCCACATCAGTGTCCTCCATCAAATGAGGAAATGAGCTGGAAAGCTTTATGCTTATGGATAAGCTAAAATAAAAGGTTCTCCTGGTTAAGTCAATGTGTGTATGAACTTTGACAAAAACATCTTGCTAGATCTTTGATTTTGCAGTGTGGTGGAGCTGTGATTGCAGTACATATCCTGCAGTTTTCAGAGCAGCTGTTGTTACAGCACAGAGGGAAGGTTCTGGAGGCAGTGCAGATTCAAGCGGGCCAGAACTCAAGAACGATCTGCACCTTTGAGTCATGTGTTTGTTGCTGCACTGCAGGATTGTGATCAGAGCTTTCCAAGCTGTTCATCAGTTCCATGATGAGATGAAGTTGACTTCTAAAAGTAGATGCTTCCAATTCCCATCATTTCTTTCACATACATCATGGTTCTGGTATGGTGCTAAAGTAGTTTTCTAACACAATTCTTAGTGTAACGTCAGATTTCATGTCTAAAAGCGTTACAACAGAAGGATGTTGTAGTGAATTCAACAGAAATGTTTATTTGGTCATAAATTGATTATGTTAGCAAATAAAAGTAGCTGCTGGAAGCTGAAATGTCTGCAGACCAGAGAACAGACAAATAAAACACTTTTCAGTAGCGTATGAAAGGGGCAGTGGGGTAAACATGAGGCGGGGGGGGTGGGGGGGGGGGGGGGGTGTATCCTGGCCGCTGAAAGTGTCCGTCATTCAGACTCAGCTCCTGCAGAAGATGGTGAACCTCACTGTACTGGAAGAGTCTCTGAATGATCTCATGAACCCAGACACGAAGAAGTGATTAAGGATGTTTTTGTAGAGCTCTTTAAAATAAATAAACCTGATCTCTTACCATAATTTGTGTCTGTGCTTTGTAAATGAGATTTACAGTCACTGCTTCCATGTACCGATCTGGCAAAATACTTTTGACGTAGCTCCTCCCACTCATTTATAAACATATTTTTGGGCAAGCATTGAGCAGCGAATTTGACGTTCATCGAATGAGAGGCAGCAGTTGTGAATCTGACATGTAAATCTCATTGACTGGTAATGCAGCACTACACCAGGCTTGGTGGATCTGTTCAAAAGTGAGACTTTTACTCCAGTGCGACTTATATTTATATTATTTGATTTTTCTTCTTTATTGTGCTTTTTTTTTTTTTTTTTTGGCGCTGCGACTTATAGTCTGGAGCGATCTTTAGTGCAGAAAATACACTACACCCTTGAGATGCAGATCAGAACTGCTGCTGCATGTGCTCCCTCAAAGCATTATGGGAATTATCAACGGTACAAAATTACCAGACATTTTCCTCTTGCAGAAAGTGTTTGGGTGATTGGTTGTATTCCAGTGTTCATAGCTGTCTTTTGTCACAGCTTCTTCAAAGTCATCTTGTTGTTCAGATATCTCCTGCTTGTGTGGTCAACATTGGTCTTGATTATTCTGGGACAGTATTACTTGAGAGACGCGTAAAAACCTATTTTGAGAGGACTACATACATTTCTCTCAAGCAGAAACTACCTCAGCTATAATTAGATGTAAAAATAAATTTTTAGTAGCGACATGAGATAAAGACACAAAACCAGATTTCGTATGGAGCTTTTCTGTTTCATTTAATAAAGTCTCAATCACAGAATAAGTTGAGGTTTATTTAGACACACTTTTGTCATGCTGATCTCATTCACAGGATGCCTGGGGGGCGTCCATCTGTTCCAAAGGGTTACAAACAAGCACCAACATATAAGTATCATAGAGATAGCTATTTTGTTGACAGAAAATAAACATTTTAGTGTCTAAACATTACGTACATTTGAGGAGTTGTAAGAGTTACACCCCCTGTGTGAATATAATCATCTTTGGTTGAGAACAGTGCCGAGCCTTTGGTATCATGATTCATACATTAAAGTCTTTAAGAAGGAAACTGTTAATGAGTGCAGCATTTTTTTCATGATGGAGGACACATATAAAGAAAATTAAGCTCGAAATTGCATTTCAGAGTATTTCTTTGTTAAAATTGTTGTGAATCAGAAGTAGACAAAAAAAAAACAGTTTCAGAAAGATCGTATTTGTGATGTAGAAGATACAATGGTGGGCCACAAGCTCCCTGCTCTGCTCCATTCTGATACATCCATTTGTAGACGACTAGATCCATGTACGTCTTTTTTTTCCTCGTCTGAGCTGGAATTCGAATCAAAACTCTCACTATCCAGAATGCACTGTAGATAACAAGCAATAAGAAATCTAATTTAGGTTTAATTGCATGGAGTCAGAGAAATGTATGTGATCATCCTTAGGTTTTTTTCTGTCTTTACTTCCAGGCTTCATAGAACTGAGCTTAGCAGACCAAATCCACCTGCTGAAGTGCTGCTGGCTGGAGATCCTGATGCTGGGCCTCATGTGGAGGTCAGTGGATCATCCTGGAAAGCTCATCTTCTCCCCAGACTTCAAACTCAACAGGTATGAAAGTTTTATACCATCTGTTTTTAGCCCTGCTACTCAGATGTCAGGTCGATCACGCTCTGCAGGTCTCCATCCCCCAACTAGACACAAGGACGGACCAGAGTGACACCAAAGAGCAAAACTGAGCTTTCAGCAGTCTGTATTGCATCATTAATAAAATATTAAAACAGATTTTCTTTATCTCAGACTATTAAAAATAATTTTTTGTAGTCATTAAATTACCAAACCAGCACGCTGTTACAGCAGAAACTGTTGATTTCTGTTTAAAAATTGTGAAAAATCCATGAGTGAAGAAGTCTTTTCTGACAATCTGAGGTCTACGTCCTGCACCATGTGGAAGGTTTATTGCTTTTCTTAAATTTTCCACTTCTCCTAATAACATAATTAATGAGTGGTGTTTGGGACTTTTAGATGTTATAATGAGTTTTACTCCAGGTCAGCTCCGACTGTTGTACTTTCTTTTTTCTTTTCTTTTTTTATTTACAAGACATTATTTTTGAAAACAACTGTTAAACCAAGGGTTTCCAATAAAAAATCTCAAGTGAAGCGTAAACTGCCATCGCTACTAGACCTCTTAGGAAGTTGGAGTGTTTGATGTTAAAGAAGATAAAAATTAAAGAAAATAGATACTTACTTGTAAGACAAAAAAGACGAGGAAGAACAAAAAAGAAACACTAACTACAATCAAACTAAAAGTCATGGCTAAAAGTCAGCAAAAGAAAAGTATAGAAAACATGATAAGAACTGCTGTGTAATGCTCGCGAGTTGAACTCCTAATTCCTCCAGTAGAAAAAGAAAACTGTTGAGAGAATTTGCTCTAATCATTAGGCCACAGAAAGAACTTCAGAAATGCCCCAGACCAAAGTCCATATATTCAAGCACAGCAGCGTATTTGATGCATGTGAGTAACATAGTTGAACGCCACAAAAGAACAGAACACTGTATAGTCCCCTCTGTCATGTTAACACATGTTAAAGTCTGCAGCAGGGCAGGACGGCAGAAACCCATCTGCTTTCTGATTGGACAGTTTGATTTGTGGCCATCCAAACATAAAGACGTGTAAAGACAGGGACAGAATTCGCAACCACAACTTCAGGAGCTCACATGCAGTTTGATGCTTGAAAAAAACCTTTTGAATTTTGTCACAAATGCAAATCTTTTTCATGGGCATGCAGGTCCCTTTTTACACATTTTCAAACCCACATTTTTTGGACAGATTAATTTTGCAGTTTTTGCAACTTGATTTTTGCGCGAACATGCAGTTGTGGCTGCGAATTCATTCAGTTGCGATTTTGAATCTTTATGGCCTTATTTTGAGCCCATAGAAACACCAAAGCGGACCCTGGTCTGAGACCAGAAACTGCTCTAGGACCTATCTTTTGATGTGGTCTCAGTTTGTTTCTAATCAGACTAACCTTTGGTTCGCTCTGACATTCCTCAGTCTGAATGTGTTCTGCATTCAGAGCGGAACAACTGAACCAAAATGGCCACCGCAGCCAGGCTTTACGTGATGTAAACAGAGAGCTGTAGACAATTGTGGAGCAGTGATCCAACACCAACTCATTGAAACGTGGTTAAATGAATGCAGAATCACTAAAATGTCTTTTAATGTGAAACACATTGATTCTCACTGTTTTCCTGACAATCTATAAGACATAAAGACTTATTAGCATACCTCTTCGTAGTCATCGCCTCAGTAACCGCCTTGCTGCTTGCCTCCACCGTACCAGAGTAGTAGTAAAAAGTGTTGTGCCTGAGGTTGATGCAGATGTTTAAAATTGATCAGCAAACTATAAAGTTTGAATGAGTGAAATATCAGGAAGGATTGCAAAGCGCAGGACTTCCGTAATTTCTGCCTCTCGTTGCTTTGCCCCGCCCTCGTAATTCCTGGCCAATGACTGAAGAGATCTTTAGTCACATGGTTTTATTTACAGGCTTTAGTTTGAAGCAGAACTCTCCGATAGATGGCAGTCTGAATACAGACCAAACGCAAGGTTCAGGACTCAATCTGGACTAAATTAAGCGGTTCTAAGTTGAACCAAGCGACTTTTCCAGTCTGAATACACCCTAAATAAAGTTAACCAAAAAAAACTGTTTTGTCAATAAGTTTTACACGAGAAGAACTACATTCTCACAAACCAAATACAAAATGAAAAAAACAACAAACATACCTCAGTGTTTGACCCACAAGAAAAGAAAAAACCTTTTCTCACCCCATGAAAAACATACTGCAGAGCATAGAAAGACTGAGCATGTGCAGAAATGTTGCTGCTCTGATCATCAGATCTGAGATCAGTAAGAGGAAGCTGACTTCAGGGATCTCCCAATGAGTTTTTATCAAGAATATAAACTTTGAAAAAAACAATCATTCTTTTTATGTTTTCTGTAAAATGTATGTGCTGAATAAGTTACATTTACAGTGGATGCATGTATTGCTATCTATGTTTTCATTGGAGAAAAACAGTGACCCCATCTCAGGGACTGTGGGAGCTTCACTGGCTGGAGACTGAATCATAAATCACTGGGATGTCTGAAATACTTTTGTTGCTAATGTCCAGCCCCGTTTCACACTGAACACTGTGTCAGTGTGTGGGGTGTCCTGCTATCATTTGCTTCAATTTGTCAGATTCAAGACCCCCCTCCTTCCATCAACAGCTGCAAGTGTCTGTCTGTACGCTGCTGGAGGTTTAATCTTCCCAACGCTCAAGATCATCACGCCATGACGCTGGGGGTGGAGGGTGTTGAGGATCCTCCTACTGTACATAAATGCAGCGTGTATCATGAATTCATCTTTTGTTCGCTGTACGGGTGGATCATTTTCCAGCCAAAATCTTTTATCTCATAATGTTCTTTTCACACTGACCTTCAACTCTGTACAGATAAAGTCTGTCTGCCGGTTAAACTCTGAGTTGCACAGATCTCATTCGTTTTGCTCTTTACAAGTTTGTTTACTACATTTAAAGTTGTTTTCCTTCTTAGTTATGTGTTGCAGGCACAGTTCCAGGATCCCTGCAGCTATTCTTCAGATAAAAAAGAGAAAGATGGAACAGACACACAATACATCCAGAAACCTTTAATAAACACTACACACAAAAATAAAGTAAAATAAAAACTAATTGAACTTTTTTCCAGAAAAATGTAAACTCTTCTCTCATCCTTTAAAGATCTGCCTTCTTTATGTCTTCCACTGTAGTCATTTAATTAATGAAGGTAGAATTAGATGCCTTGCACTATTTTTAACCACAGAAAAGATATCAGAACATGTTTAACAATAAATGTGTTTCTAAACAAATGTAAAACTCTCACAAATCTCAGTTTGTTTCCACAGACTAAAGGGAATTATTGGACTGTCGTCCAAAATCATTCATGAATTCATTCATCATTTACTGAGCTGCAATTTAAGAGGGTGGGGTGGCCGTGGCACAGACGTTTTCACATTTGTGAGTAGCAGCCATGCACACATGATTATCTTAAAGGCATAAATTAGCTTGTTTAATGCTTCTTTAAATAACTGTGTGAAAAAGCAAATGAAGCATGGGTTTATCAGTGAGCATGTATGTGAGGGATGATGTTTGTAGAGACCTTTCTCTCCTCACTGCTACAGAAACTATCTCTATAGGCTTAGCATAGCCTTGACGTGTTTTCAAAACAGTCTTGTCTTTGTGGAGCGCCTGCTGCAGCCGCCTCTCCTTGGACACATCCTGGATGGAAATCTATCCACTGTCCTCTGGTGCTGTTTTTGGAATTACCAATCTCAGTGTTTAATACTTCAGCCTCTCTTCCTGTTTTCACATTCTGCATATACAACTGTTTTTGTTGTTTTCATTGTCCAGCCATCAAATATCTCACTGTCAATGAACCACAGCAGATGTGCAGACTTATTTTTACAGAAGGAGTTGTCTGGAGAATGGCTTGCAATGCTCATCATAAATACACTTCAACTGTGAGAGACAGAATCTGGGAAATCATTATTTTGTCAAATGGTGCAGAAAAGGAGGATAGCTCCTATATACAAACTAGAAAGAATTTGGTCTCTCACAGACTTATTACTACTTCTTTGAGAAGCTTTTCTATCCTCCATTTCTTATCTGTATTAATGGCATCTGTTTAAACTGGTTAAAAAAGACACCTGTCTCTGCATCAGAGACATCTAAATAACACGCTTATAATCTTCTGACGTGGAAAAAAGGCCGCTTTTTTGTGTCAACTTTGCGCTATTATCCAATTCTTGATGAATTTAACGGTGCAAAGCCACTTTTCTCCATTTTTAAATTGGCACAATTTGCTAAATCTGTGTCTGACAAATACTTGAAATCCCTACTATATAATTCAGTGGCACTTCATCCTTTTTGTATGCTTACATTTTTAAATGAGAAGCAGCAACCCAAGCACTGGATGCTGTTCTCTGTGTCATCCAGGGATGCTCAGATGTCAATGTTTGGAAATGAGTGATCCACCAAAATGCAGAACTCAGCTTATGCGCCTAGATTTATTTTTTTTTGTTTCTTTAAAAATGTAAATGTGAGGATAAGCCCCTTGAGATCCAACATCTCGTTTTCAAGAGGGTCCTTGGCATCAAACTTTTACGAGAGTAGATGAGAAACAATAAACAACAGAAAAAAAGGAAAAAAAACAAGCAAACAAATGATACAGTTTAGCTTGCAATATGACTTTAGCACCTTTGTGCACAAGTCCAGACTCTAACACTCACCCAACACACCACCAGCTCTCCGTATTTGAATGAAAGGGACATTGTTCCAGTAAATGCCACGCTCCTCCACTTGATATCAAAAAGAGTGACATTTTTGGATTTGTGTTTTTGTTCACGTATCAATATCAGGTTTATGCAACTTCCACGTGGTTTCAGGCATTTAAGATATTAAAGGTATTTGAGATTCTTTCTGTCAACTACACCTTTGCCAGATCATAGTTACTTCCAGCCTGCAGTTTACTTCCGACCAAAGTTACAGTTGCCAATCTTCACCTGGTTTTGTTAACCATTGGTTGTCATGCCAAGTTTCTGACCTTTATCTTCCCATAACCATGAGATTGTTTTCAAGAGACATTACCATTTGACCACAAGATTCAACAGTCTTCCTCCCTTTCAACACTTACTTCCCGTTTACAAAGTTCTTGTGCTCCTACACTTTAAGGTACATTTCATCGTCTTCCTGGACAGTCTTTGATTGATTGCTGCCAAGGAGTTTCCCATTCTGGCCAACAAAGTTATTTTGATTTTGCTCCCACTTCGCACGACATATTCGTGTGAGCTGAGCCTTTCAAGCCTGAATGTGATAAAAGCTAAAAACAGACAGACTTGGAGCTGTTGAGGAAGAGTTTTTGTTTGTCTTCTTCCTTTCCTGCCAGGAGGGTTGTCTAAAAATATTTATGTTGTTAATATGAATTGAGGTTTCCTAACTTTTAAATGTAAATCTTAAAGCAGCCTTAATCAAGTTGTTAAAACTTGCTTTCATCATTCTAATATGTTAGCAGCCACGTGCTAACATCACAGCTGCTATTCAAAGCTTCAAACCTCAATGATGAAACATCATGGAACTATAATTAATTTAAAAAGAGCTTAACACTTTATAGCAGACAACAGAAAACAGGCATGAAGAAAAAAAATTAAAAAGAGTGATGGGTGTATCCAGTGGTAGAAATGTATCTGATTTTTGCTGTGGATTACTATGAAACAGCCAGAACAATTCTCTCAGCTTTGGAGTTTAACTTTTACCTCATTTGAAATATAAATCCAAAAATACATCCAAAGTGATAGTCATCCAGTTTTTATTGACATGATTCAAAATATTATGTTTGATGATAGCTCTCAGTGCCTTTTGCTTTCTTTTTGTAACATTTTTCTGCCTCGTTGCTTCACCACTCTTGCTCTCCATTGTACAACCCGCTTCTTCATGGATCCCTCTCTGCTGTGTGTCTTCAGGGAGGAGGGACAGTGTGTGGAGGGCATCATGGAGATTTTCGACATGTTGCTGGCAGCCACCTCTAGGTTTCGTGAGCTCAAGCTGCAGAGGGAGGAGTACGTCTGCCTGAAGGCCATGATCCTCCTTAACTCCAGTGAGTCTCATAGATGCACATCAGCGGATTAAAAGGAAAATTCTGCTCATTGTTATATGATCAATAATGCAGTTCCTATGCAAACTAGATACACGTTTGTCTACTTTGTTGATGCTTACAATCTAATATTCTGAAAATTAAAGGGTCAATAACAGATTTCATGGATCTCACTGACGTATTTAAACAACGTTTTAGTGTAAAGATTCTTTCATAAACTGGTTACTGATTAAAGCAAATTACCTTTGTAAAGCAAAGAGTTTAGTGTGGACCAGGGAATGGATCACACTTTTGAAAATAGTGATGTTACTTGCAGAAGACTAAAAGATCTGCAAGTCAAAAGCTCATTTTACCAACAGAAAAACAGTGCTGTGAACAGTGACTCCTCTTAGTCATGTGCCTCATGGATGGATGGAAGAATTTACCACTTTAAGTTCTTCACTGTGTTCTTTCTCCATGGGACAGAGAGACATCCATATCCCAGGAGAATCTCTGATAAACCTCAACAAATCGGGCATTGAAAGTATTTATTTATGTTTTTTGGGGAACTCTTCAATATAAATAAACCTGATGTTTCATCATCCGCGTCTTTTGAGTTTGAGAAAAACTCCTCCTGCCCGCAGCAGGAGCGTTCGATTTTTTATACACACTTTTGAACAAGCATCAGGCAGCGATGCTGGACGTGAATTTGAGGCGCAGTTTGCGTGCTGTTTGGTCGTGTTACACCAGAAATCCAAGACCTAGAAGTGTTGTCAAGTTTTTGGTTGTCACTGTTTACAGAAGTTGAGAAAGGGCAATGGACCTTTGCATAAGAGTTAACAAATTGGGAAGTATTTTGCCCTTCATCTAAAGTGCAGAGAGGTGTTAAGGAAGGAAGCACACAGTGTAAAGATCATTCAGGGAGGATAGTAAACGGAAGGCTTCATGAACAGAGAAACAGGCTCTAAAAACACAAAAGAGGAAGGACTGCAGTGCTTGTGAACAACTGATGGGTTCATCCTGGATATGTTGGTGTTGATCAGCAAGTTTGTGAACTCTTGCTATATATCCATCAGGCATGTGGGGGGCGTTGAAGACACGTTGAACCTGGGTATTTGTACGTGCGTTTAGCATGTGGTGTTCACACAAGTTTATTCCTACCTGATACCAGCGTGCAGTCATCTCACAGATGACTGTGTGAAATGTGGAAGTGGTGTAAATCTGGTAAACCTTACTCCAGCCTTTTTCTTTCACTGCTCTATTCTGATACATGAAAAACTTGGTGTCATCTAAATTCTGACTGGGTAGAAACTGAAAAATGAGCAAATGCGTACGGGCACGCAGGTGGTCTGCACAAAATGTTAAGATGACAGACAACCAGGTGAACCCATAAAGTCAAAATGTTGCCTTTTTTTTTCTATGAGCATGCTGCAGGCGTCAGGTTGTAGTGAACCCTTAAAGCTGTAGTCACATGGCCCTGGATAGGTCAACCTCCATTCAGGTGCTGTGGGTTTTTTTGGTTGTAGAGGGCTGTAGAGAGGAGGGGCCACATAAGAGTCGCTGGTATGTCTTGAAGTTCCCTTAAGGCTCGTGCCTTCACCTCATGAAATTTAATCTGTGCATGAGTCAAGTGTATGGAGAAATGTTTGTAAGGATAATGTACGTTACACAGAGTTATGACATGCGTAGGATGCTGTCATATGGCGCCTTTTATGTAGTGTTCTAGTTGTTAGTAAGGTGCACGCACAGGCTCCTTACTGACACACCGGGTATGAAGGTGAAATAGAAATATTTGTAAGATTGTCGTAGGATTCCCACACAGATTATGCTCTGATGATCGAATTTCCTCGATTCTAACAGTCAGACTGCACACAAGGTGCACGTGACGAGCGTGGACTTTTCACTAGAACAGCACTAACGGGCTTCCTGCAAAGGATTTGTGGGCGTAAAAATGTGTATAATGTACCCGCATCTCACCTACTTCACCCTTACCCTTACGTGTTACAATCTGACGGACGCAGCATGAACATTTTTGCCTTATGGGCTCGCGGGTGGTCTACAATCTTAAAGTTTTGTACAGGATTTCTGCATTTCTGCCCATTTTTCACCCTCAGACAGCCCATATCCACCTGTAAGAGCAGTTGTGACTCAGGCTTTAACTATGCAGATAGTGAGACTGAGCAGTAGGTTTTTTTATGGAATGTGTGTGCTACTGCATTCTCCACATCCACCGTGGGAACAACGGCACTCCCACATGATGAGGTGTTTCTACCAAAGAAGTTCTTCAGTCTGGTGGTCGTGTCAAAACGCGGTCAAACACGGACATTTCTGTGGAATGGCTGTATGATGTCAGTCCTTAAATCCGCTGCAGTGTCGGCATAACCTCGGAGGGCATCTGTCTGTCATGTTAGAGTGGAAGAAGACGACAGTTGAATTTTAGGTCTAGAAACGTTTTTCCTTTGATATCAAACGGCTTTGGCTTAAACTCCAGAGACAGATGGCTTTGGATGCCGTTTTTATTATCAGTGTAGTAAAGTGCAGACAATCCTCTCTCAAAGGAACCACCAGACAAACTTATTAGTCTATTTAATCAGGATAAAATGACCTGAGAAGGTGGACTTGATTTCTGGGTCGCTTTTGTTTTTTAACACTGCATGCGTTTCCAGCGGTCACAATGCCCTCTCCTGCCCCCCGCCCCACCACTGCCAGCAGACAGATGTTGTACGAGTTTCATTAAGGTGACTGACCTGTCTGCATGTCCTCACAGAGTTTAACAAAGGTTCCTCCCTCCTGCACACAGGAGCGGCTGCCAGAATCCACTCTTTCTGTTGACTCTGCAGCTGGGCTCAAAGCAAATTGTGCAAGAAAGTGAAACCGAGCTTAAAAAGTCAAGAAAAGGATTTCTTTTGGATTTATGAATTTGAACAGATGGAACATTTTTGCTGAGCTGCTCTCTGTATTTTTCTGTGCTGGCGGCGGGTGGATGAGCTCCTCTGCAGGTCCTCTCTTCGCCTGTCCTCTAGTGTTTGATCTGGAGGATCAATTACAGTCATTACAGATCCTCCTTCAACCAAATTACCAGAGAAGAGTCACTGTGTAAGCACAAAAATGTGACAACTTGATACAGATTTTCTTTTTATGAAGCAGAGAAAAAGCAGAAGTAGGTTGTAGTATCTTACACAACTGTTGTGTTCTGAAGCTGTGAGTCAGACGTGTGAGCAGCGGAGGCGCCAGCACTTGACTGGGGAGTTGGCTGGCTGGTAGTTGGTTATTTATGCCATGAATTGGTAAATAAATTAATGTTTAAGAAAAAAATACACCCAGATGCTTATTGGGGTCCATAAACTAGTTGAAAAAAGCTCCTTTTTACAACCGCTTTGCCTTTCAGCTGTCAGTTTTAGGAGGTGAGCTAAGACGCAACGCTTGAAGCTTTTTACTGATGCTGAGTCTTACCATCTGCAGGACCACTTTAAAGAATATTCATCTTCAATGTTGTGTTTTTTTGGCAACATGTCTCGCCATAATGGTAAACATTTACAAATGAACATGGTTAAACATCAGCATGCTGTGTTTTTTACTTTGCAGCAGTTTCTCTCCAACCTCCTTCCCTAAATGACTTTTTATCATTTTTAGAGGACATTCTGAGTCTAGCGGAAAATCTCAAAAGGTTTTAGCCAAACAGACCACGCTGGTTATTTGCTTCCACAGCTTATTTATGACATACAAACTACAGTTTAATGAACTATTGCCGCTCTGCAGAAGCTATGTCCCAGAAAACGACACAGGTTTTTTTAATGTGAACTAAAACGGCATCATAATAAATTAAAAAAAACACTGGGAATGCTTTGAAAATAGATGATCAGAGTGGGACTTTAATAAATAGCCTTAATTTCCAGTTTAAAAAAAATCATTTTACACAATGTTTTACATTGACCACAACTTTTTTCACTTTTTTTTTTTTTTTTTAACTTGTCCTGTCCAACAGCTGAGCAAACAGATATGAGCTGAGAGCCTCTTTTATTAGACAGATTTTACTCTTACAATCGGGGGTTATAAATCATAGCGAACACAAAATGTATGTTGGTATAAGCCCCTTTTGTAATTTAATTGAAACTTTATTAATATTAATTTTGTTTGTGTTCTTTTTGTTGGACCGGACGCAAAAAGAAACGGGGACAAAGAGAGAGAGGGGGGTGTTATTATAGAAGTTAGAGAAGGACTACTGGGAAGGGAAGGTAGAGTTGTAAATCTACAGGCAACAAAATGCTGGAGCTTATACCCATTATAATAGTGAGTGTTGGTCTAAAATGGGCGGGGCCTGTCCACACACTTAGCTGTTACATACCTGCCGGCTCCAAGAGTGTTCACAAACTTGTCCACATCCAGTTCACACGCACACTTGTGCATACCAACCAACACATGTAAAGCATTACATTCTGTCATGCACACTATTTGAAGGTGCAAAGGTGAGCCGACGCCTGTGCTCAGGTGAATGTTATGTTAAGCTGAAGTGGATGATGGAATGCACAAAAAAGGAGGGAGAACCCCCAGACATCCCCACACCAAGACCCCCGCCGAGGCGGCAGCGCCAACCAGGGCCGGCCCCCGCACCCATACTGTGGGGTCAATGGAGGAGATCCACCCGCCAGGCAGCCCGGCCAAGCACCCAGACCAGGGCCCGCAGGACAGCCACACGGGCCCCCAACACCCGAGCGCAGTGAGGTACGGAAGCACAGAGCGCAAGGCCCAGCCCAGTCAGAAGAGCAGTCCTCCCACCGCGCCAGGCGGCCCGGCGCGGGGCCCCACCCCCGAGAGCCCCACCACCCCGGACAAGCCGCCCACCACCATCCAGGAGTTCTGTGCATCCCCCCACCCCAGTCCCGGGTACGAGCCGGGGCCCCCCATGGGAGACCCGCTCCAAAGCTCCAGGCAGCTGCGGAGATCCAGAAGAGAGCACGGTGGGGGTCAGCTACCCCCACCTAGAGGAGGGATGACCAAGAGAAGTGGGGGTCCCTGAAGGTGTACATTGCCTGACCAGGCTCTTCTAATGTTGTGACTTAGAAGGGGCCCGGCACCTGAGGGTAAGGGCCAGAACCCGCACCACAAGGACACAGACACCCTCCATGCTCAGATGGAATATGATCCCCCGCTCATGGACTTGCCAGAGGACAAAGGGATCCCTCTCCCTGCATGGGGAGGGGGCCGCCGGGCCCAGGAGGCCGACACCCAAGAGACAAGGCCGCCACTGCTGAAGGCCCTGTTCCCTCCACCGGGGATGGGGTAGGGGATTGAAGATCAGTAGTCCCACCTTCCTTGTGTAATGTATTCGTGTGTGTGTTGAGGTGTGTTTCTTGTGGTTGAAGGGTGTGTGTAATAAAGGGTGCAGTTAAAATTGGCGAGCAGGGCATTGAGGATATCTCCTGATTGCTTACAGGGATGTCCAATCACCCTCTCATATCCTTAATTTCCAGTTTTAAAAAAAGCATTTTACACAATGTTTCACATTGACCACAACTTTTTTCACATTTGTTTAATCACAGTTTTTGTGTAGACACATTTCCATCCAGTTCCATGGAGCTTTTGTATATGTTGAGGCCTTGATAAAAGAAGCCCCAGCTTCAGCCTCAGTTATCTAGTACTTCATTCCCAGCCTGAGACTTGTTAGGGGTGTCTTAAACCTGGCAGTGTTTTGGTTACAGCTCTTAGCATCAGTTCTCTGCAGCTCAAATAACTGCTGATAATATTTTGGCCATAGCTTACCAAAGCCCCAGTTAATGAGAAATTGGGTTTTGTCTGTGCTTCTGAACGACTAACAGAAGCAGAGTCCTAAAAAATACACAATACCAGGAGTAAGATGACCTCTGCTGATGCTCTAATGGCTTTAATGCTCAGAAGTCGACAGACGTTTAAATCACACGATCTGTTTTAAAGGTCATGATAGGCTATCAGTGAGTGTCCATTTTTGTTTTACCTCCTAGACTGGTGAGAAAGCACTAGCATTATTATTTTTTCCACTCGTTGTCCTGTACGTTACACATTAGTTTCAGAAATGCTGACAGCTCTTGCAACCCAAGAGTGTGGAATCAGCCTTCATCCCGTTGGCTTTAAAAGTCATGAAGTGGGACCCTACTGTGAAAATAAATGGTTATAAAGAAAAATAGCTAAAACATTCCCTCGTTTTGCATTAATAGATGGGTACGGCTTTTTTTTACCAAAATGTAAACATGCTTGTGATGAGATTATGTGAGTTCAGGAGGAAACATTTGTTTTTGGAAGGCCAAGAAGAGATTTGTGTCTCTGTCATATTTTGAAAGCTCTTTTAGGAAAAGCAGTACAAAAACCATTTGACATTTTGGCATTAATACAGTATGAAAAAATTACAATAAAAACTGTAAAAAGTTACATTGGTTGAGATTGCTCAAAGAAAAATCAGATCCCCAATAAGACAAAGTAAATTGTTTTAAGGTGGAATTATAAGGATTAACTCAAAGAGACAAAAATGCTCAGTTATACTTTGGACTCTCAGGACTGGTGTTTCTTTCTCATCGTCCTTGTTAGAAATCTTTCTGGAGCATCTGCAGTTTGCTAAGTATCCAGGCCCTCTTCTGGTCAGTTTTTGAGGTCAACTTGTTCATGTGTCCCTCAGTGATACCCATGCATCTTAAAGTCTCACTCTGATCATCTTTGGACATCTTTCTGTTGTAAAAGTGTTCCTTGTCTTTTCAATATGATTATGCCGTTTTTGGCCAAAATAAAAAAAAAATTGTAATTTTCACGGACATCTTTTTTGCAGGGCGGCAGGAGTTCATTAGAAATGTGTCTCTTAGTTGTAGGCGAGACTGTTGATACAAAGCAACCCCACCCCCCTTCCCCTCTCCGTTGCTGAGACCTCTCTGTTTACACTCTCTCCCACTAGCTTACAGCTTCTCACACCCCAAATCTAACATTAGCAGTGCAACAAAATGCCGAATAATATTTGAGCTATCCAGCTGTACGATTTGATCCAGATTCCAGCTCAGGCGAGGAAAACAAAGACGTTCATGGATTTATTCGTCTACAAGTGGATGCATCAGAAAAGGGCGGAGCAGGGAGACTTTGACCCGCCCTTTTCAGTTGCTATCAACAAATACAACCTTTTTCAAATGGCATGTTTTCATCTGCTCCTGATTCACAATGATTTGAATAAAGATATACTCAGAAATACAATTTTGAGCTTAATTTTCTTCATATATGTCCTCCGCCATTAGAAAAAAGCCAGAAGGTGTTACAAACACCACAAACAACATTTTCATCGAAGTAGGTTTTTAATACAAGCTGAGAAGTGTAGAATGAATGTTTGCAACCAAAAAAACTACTGAAAACCAATTCAATCTTTGTTGTTATTTTTTTGTCCAAATTGATATTACATTTTAGCACCTACACCAAGATTAGACTGTGCAAAGAAACCTTTTTTGAGGCTTTAGTTAACATACTTTGCAACATTTTCAAGTGTGTTCTCTACTTTCTGGACTGTGCAATGACCTAAATACATAACCATTTATTGCAGCTTGTGGTTTCTAGAAAGATCAATGTCACACGTTTGAGATCTTGGTGTGGTGCTGCAGATCTGTGCACGAGATCCCCTCAGACAGCAGAGGAGCTCGAGAGCAGGAACAAGCTGCTGCGCCTTCTGGACTCTGTGATCGACGCTCTCGTCTGGGCCATTTCCAAACTCGGCCTGTCCACCCAACAGCAGACTCTGCGGCTTGGCCACCTCACCATGCTGCTCTCCCACATCCGCCATGTGAGGTGCGTTCAGGCTGACAGGAAGTAGCAGAACAGTAGCATGTTCCAGGGAGCTGATGGAGAAAGCATGCACTCAGCAGCCAGCCCCATTTCTGTCTTTATATTAGTGTGATCTCTAAAAGATCACTTTTGTGTAAGCTTAGGAGATAGAAAGGACCGTCTTTACCACAGCTAACAAAACGGTTTGAAAACACTGCAAAGAATCTCTTTACTGATCCCAAAAGAAATATGGGATTTCCCCTCAAATTGTGCCTGGAAAGCAACACTGTTACTTGAGGAATCTAGTACTGTTACTGTAACAGTTGCTTTTCAGTTTTTGCATTTTACATTTATTCAGCTTCATTTTTTAAAACTCAAAGATGGTAAAGTTTTTTTTTTCTTTCTTTTATATTTCTTACTCTTGTTTATTGTCATTGCACTGGGATCAGTTGCAGCCATGATGCTAAAAGTTTAAAGCAAGCAATGGGGAGACATATTGTGATCTTTTTGTCATCTTCTACCCTAAATTTACCAGAAAAATTAGACAATCCAGCAGCAATAAAATAATAAGAACAAATAATACAGATAATCCAGCAGCCGCTTAGTCTGATTTTAAGTGATGCAATTTGGTGAAGCGCTACACTAACAAAAAACAACCTTTTTCAAGTCCCAGACCTCATGTCTACACTCTTATTTTCCATTCCTCACAGTAACAAAGGCATGGACCACCTGTCCACCATGAAGAGGAAGAACGTGGTGCTGGTGTACGACCTCCTCCTGGAGATGCTGGACGCAAACACGCCCAGCAACTGCAGTCAAACTTCTGCATCATCACCTAGCTCTGACACCTCCTCTGACCAGCAGCAGTACCACCCCCCACCTCCAACAGGCTCAGACCAGACTTTTGCTCCGAGCCCCGCAGATGAAGTCCCCCCTGTGCCTCCACAAGGGGCAGATGAAGGGCAGATCTTGGACAGGCACCAGCAAGCCCTGCCTTGCCGGTCTGTGCCACCATCACAGAGTTTGGTGGAGTCTGAAATAGACGAGTAAGTTCTGAACCGGTTCAGGTTTGGAGGGTTTTAATGAATCAAACCTTTTTACAATATTTCAGCATAGTTTGAGCTAAAAGCATGTTTCACAGCTACTTATTTGTATACAAGTTTGGACAGAAAGAGGGACTCCACAGAAAGATGGAAAACCACAGTATGCAGGAAGGCAAATATAAAAACTGAAGTGACCAGCCCCTGCCCTCGTCATCCCTCCACTTTACACCCCTTTTACCTGCCCTCACTGGAACCAGCAGCACCTTTACTTTCCCCTTCTGCCAGCCAGCTCAATTTCATGAAGATTGCTCGAAAAGCCTGCCTTTGCAGTCCAGGACTGCTGTGGGACATGATTAAAATGACGTGAGAACAGGAGCAAAAGAAGAAGAGAATTGAAGGCTGCAGGTGCACAGAAGAGAAAAAGTTTCAGGATGAAGCCCTAAAAGAAAAGATTGAAGCTCTTTCATGTAAGAGTGAATAAAAGTGCTTCTGTTTCTCCTCTTTCAGTTACATCTCCCCAGGTCAGTGGTCCCTGGGTGCCGGGGCTTCAGGTTCACCGGGAGAGTCGGCTAGTTTCATTATTCCTGATCGAGTTGTCATGGGAACGACCTTACAAGGGTGACAGGACTGAAAGACTGAACCAGAAAGCTTTCCACCCAAAAAAAGGCAAAAAAGGATAAAAACACCAAGTGCTGTGGTGAAGTGAAGCTCCTTTTCAGTCTATGTAAACACAAACATTTTTAATGGCTGTATATTTTGTGCGTAAATATTTTTGTGTGAATGTGCACTGCAGTAGGTGTTTCTGAGAGCATCTCTGAACCTCGACCTCCTTTGGATTTACTTTGTCGGTATCTCTTTTTGCACCTTGGTGAATCATTCAGAACGAGCCATCTCCTTTGCATGTAGATGACATGGATTCCATGTGGATCTTTACAGCCCTCCTTTCACAGTGTGGTATGGTTCTCTCTTCTTCTACAGCTGTGTGTTTTAATCGGTGCTTGTTCCAGAAAGGTTTTTATACTGTGGATGTGAGTAGAACGGCATGTGGCCTTTCACCAAATCGACTGTTCTTCTGGGAATCACCACGACTGAAGTTACACATCAGACCATGGGGCACAGTGGTTCACTCTGAAGCCTTTTAAAAACAAAATGTGCCTAAAAGTACATGGAGTCATAGCCTACTAATAATTTAAAGTTAGACCAACGACAGAGCTGCAGTGGTGCACATTCATGTTAACCTACACATCAATGTTTTACAGCACTCGGTCCTTCAAATCTTTAACTTGTTTTCATCACAGTCTGAGCACCTTTAATCCCAACAACAAACCCAGATTCCTGCCAGTATTTCGGTCGACATTTTCAAAACTATGCTGCAATATTCTGAAATGCCCCCTCCTTCAACATGTTGCAAACAATTAAAACCCCTGGACCCCTCCATCAATCTGGGGTCCTAAACCTGGACCGTTCAACCCTACGCCTTTCCTGCCCAGCACTGGCTGTTGTGCTCGATTGGATTAGATTTATTTAATCCAAAAACACTTTATCAAGATATGTGAAAGCTAGTAAGGCAAGTTTAGCTGGAAAACAAGCAGGTTGGAAAATCCTGAGATCCATGTTTGAGAAGGCCAAAAGTCACCAGCATCTCTGAACCAAACATTTCCAGAACAACAGCCATAGGCTCTGGGGACTGCTTCCTAACCAAACAATGAAGAGCAGCTTCTCAGCTACACTTAGCAGTTTACGCCGCCTGCCAAGCCCAAAGCTGTCAGAGGCGTTAAGGGCTTCCAAGGCTGTAAACTGGCAACTCTTAAATCTGCCTGCTGTTTTCCAGCCAAACCTCTACGTCCCTGCAGGACAGGTGAGTTTCCCCTTAGAGAATAATAGCATTTAAATACAGGCATTATTGATTACTTTAGGAATAATTTTCCTTAAGTAATCAAAAAATTAGAAAAACTAAATACGTTTCAGATGGTTTCCAGAAATGTGTTTTTAACATTGAAAATGGTTTTCATGTCAAACATCCTTACAAGCAGTTTTACACTTTTCCATTTCCATCTGTAGTACTTTGTAGATTATTTCTTGCTGTTTAAAAGTAATCCCTTACCTTAAAAAAGTACTTTCAGGGATGTAATGCATTTCATGAGTCCTGTGCTACTTTAAGGTACTTTCTCTCTGCTTTCTCAGAAGCAGAACATATTAAAAAGTGACAAGTGTATTTCAGGAATGGTAATGTGTAAAATGACTGCTAATGTAAATCTGTGTGTGTATATATATATATATATATATATATATATATATATATATACACACACACACATATATATTCATCGGCCACTTTATTATGCACACCTGTCCAACTGCTCATTAATGCAAAAATTTTAATCAGCCAATCAAATGGCTAACTGCAACTCACTGCATGTATTCATGCAGACATGATCTAGATGATCTTCTGCAGTTCAAACCGAGCATGAAAACGGGGAGGAAAGTTGATTTCAGTGACTTTGAATGTGGTATGGTCATTGGTGCCAGATGGGCTGGTCTGAGTATTTCTGAAACTTCTGATCTACTAGGACTTTCACCCACAACCCTCTCTAGGGTTTACAGAGACTGGTCAGAAAAAGAGAAAATATCCATCTTTATAGAAACACTGATAGACAGCTGATAGAAAGACAACAGTAACTCAAATAACCACTGGTTACAACCGAGGTCTGCAGAAGAGCATCTCTGAACGCACAACACGTCCAACCTTGATGCAGATGAACTACAACAGCAGAAGAACACACCGGGTACCACTTCTGTCAGCTAAGAACAGGAAACTGAGGCTACAATTCACACAGACTCACCAAAACTGGACTAGAAGATTGGAAAAACGTTGTCTGGTCTGGTGAGTCTCCATTTCTGCTGCCACATTGGGATGGTAGGGTCAGAATCTGGCGTCAACAACATGAAATCATGGATCCATCCTGCCTTGTATCAAAGTTCAGGCTGGTGGTGGGGGTGTAATGGTGTGGGGGTTATTTTCTTGACACGCTTTGGGCTCCTTAGTACCAATTGATCATGGATACAATGCCACAGCCTGCCTTAGTATTGTTGCTGACCATTTATGACCACAGTGTTCCATCTTCTGATGATACTTCCAGCAGGATAAGACTCCATGTCATAAAGCTGAAATCATGTCAGACTGGTTTCTAGAACATAATAATGAGTTCACTGGACTCTAATGGCCTCCACAGTCACCAGATCTCAACCAATAGAACACCTTTGGGATGTTCTATACGGGAGATCATGGATGTGCAGCCAACAAATCTGCAGCAACTGTGTGATGCTGTCATGTCAATATGGACCAAACTCTCTGAGGAATGTTTCCAGAACCGTGTTAGATCTATGCCACCAAGGATCAAGGAAGTTCTGCAGACAAAAGGAGTCCAACCCGGTACTAGCAAGGTGTACCTAATAAAGTGGCCGAGTGCTACCAAAAGAACAACAGGACAGGTGGCTAATGGCTTCTTAAAAAAGAGAGCTTAAAGCATTTCAATTAAAGTGCTTCAGTCTCAGAAGAAATTTGACTCATTAAATTGAGTTGAGAGAAATCATCAAAAGCTTGAATTGACAGAAAAAGGGAATGTATGTGGCATTTTCACACATATAATCACACTGCTTTGAAATATCAGTGTGATTAGTCTTTGCATTGTATCAGTTACTGAACATGTACAAAGTTAAATAGGACTAAAACCCAATATTAAAACCTTAAAATACTCTGTTACACCAAGAAGTCCTGTTACTGTGATACCATATGTTTGTGCAGAGTTAATTCAGACACTGCTAACAGGTAAAAGTTAAAAGACACAACCATGATGAAATTAAGATTTGTATACCGTAGGTTCCTGTTAAACTTAACTTTTTTGTGTCATGGAGCTTGCAGAAAGTCTTCACCTTTTGTTTTTGCCTCAGCCTATTCAAAGTGAAATCTAATCGAATCTGTACCAGTGTAGTTTTTGTACTTTTATCTTCATGACAAACTGGAACAAACGGTTTTGCAATCTCAACTCATTTTGACACATTTCTATGAATCATCTTTAGTGTTTATCATATGTCATTATTAAATAGACCCTACGTGCATGTCCAGAGTCTCTGAAAGTGTGTTTTTCCTGTGAAAAGACTTTTTACACTAATTCCCATGATTCCAGGACTTCTACAGTCAGAGAAATTAAAAGACATTTAAAATAATAGTATTGACAAATATCTGAGTGAGGTATTTTAAAAATGAGACCGGCTGATTAAATGTCAGTCCATTGTTTCATTTGGCCAGGCCTAAGAAATGAGCATGCATTCTTTTAGAATTATTTACAGCATGCGTCCATTAATATAAACACAGATCGAGGAAAGTGAAAAACACAAAAAGTTGTTTTTCTTTTAAGATTTTACTGCAGATTAGAGCAACTTTTTGTTTTTGCTGCTAGAAAAGCGGATCTTTTAAGCCTTCACTCTTTTGTCAAAATGTTTTACATTGTTCACACAACAAAAGCATGGCTCTTAAAAATATGACTAAACAATAAAGAAAATGACTGGTGTAGGTTGTTTTTGGATGGTCTGCCATACACCAGTGTAAATTCAGCCGTTGTGCCAGATTTTCTAAGCTGTCGTGGTCAAACATGTTTCCTCTCCTGTTTGTAAGGTTGTGGGATTTGGACACACCCACATCTCATGTCGTTCCTGTTCCACACAGTCCTGATGTTGTTCAACAGTATAATATCATCATTCTTTGCAGTGAAAACAGGAAACAGATGCCACAACAATGAGTTTAATCAGTCCAAATTGACAAAGATCAAACAAAATAAAGGAAACGTGACAAACTTTTTGTTGTTTCTGTGGAGGTGGGATCGTGTCCTTCAAACTTCTGTTCCTCAAGTTTTTGAGATGCCTTCACACAAACTGATGGAGTGATCGTGATGCTTTGGTTTCACCAGTTTTTCCTCTACACAAGTATAAATATTAAAAGCTCTCAGTTCTTACACTGCTGTATGAAGACCCCATGAAAAGGTCAAAAACTTTACAACAATCTGCTGGTATGGCTTCCTCTGTTGGCCAATAAATACATATTTTTAAATACAAAGACAGGTTTAGATTGAGACAGTCTCTCATGAAAGCGCCTGTTTGAGAAGGAGAAGGTGACGGTCCTGCCGGTGGAGGCAATGCTCAGGTCGGCGGGGGCCCGTTGGTGTAGTGCAGCATGGGCTGGAAGGATCTGGCAAAGTTGTTGGACAGCTTACAGCTATAGTCGTCTTCAGACGGTGGTACCAGGCAGATCAGAACCAGGAGCACAAAGAACAGAAGGTGGAGGTGGAAGGCGGCCCGGAGCACTCGGTGGAGGAAGTGTTGCTGTGGTGGAACGTGCTTCCTCTCTTCACTGTCTTGTAGCCTATAAATACAAGATCCACTGTTAGAGTAGTTTGGAATTTTAAAAACTCTGCTATTGTTAGCAAAGGTGTCATTACAGGCCACACTCCTATTTAATCTCACTGCAACAACACAAATATTTTATTTTAAAATGTGTAATTCTAGTCTTACTTAAAGATGATTATACTGTAGGAAGAAGAATTGTTGGAGTGTTGGATCTCTTAAAATTAGGACATATTTGGAAGGAAAATGTATTAAAAAAGGATTTTAAACTTTTTGAACAATATACACTTATTTTAGGACATAGTATTTTAGATATCAAAGCTATAGTAGACCTTAACATAAGTGTTTATAGCTCGTTGCATTTTTTATTTGGACTTTAAAAGGCAGGAAATCACAAATATTGAAATATATATAATTTAAGGCAACTTCCTCTAGTTCTATTGGCAGATGTTTTTGCACCTATAACACTGTTTATTCTATATTTTTAACTTGGACTTTTTTCCAGTGTTTAATTTAAAATAATTTAATTACAGTTGACGTGTTTTTCTTTTTTAAAAGATTTAAAAATGTATATGTAGAATGTTTAATGCATTAAACTCAGACAATGTCATTGTTTAAAACAAAAAAAAAGTTAAAAGTAAAAGTATTTGATTTCTCTCAGAAAACACTATGGTGACAGCAGCTCTGACCTCTCCAATCTCTGAGCATTGACTTTAAGGAGAAACCAGCTTCTACATGTTCTTCAAGGTTTTTGTTTTTTTTGGCAACAATGACACTGAAGACACGTTACCTTTCAGGTACTGGTTGTCCTCCTGTAGCTGCACGTGAACTGCCCTCCTCCTGTGGAGGAGAAACAGCTGTAGTTTAAAGTCTCAGAATTCAGATGAATTAGAACCGTCTTTTGTTTTGTTTTCTGCTGAATAGCTGGGATGTGTGGTCACTGCAGAGTTTTATGGTCTGCTCACATCGGTCAGTTTGAACCCATCTGTTCTAGTTCTCCCTGTCCGGTCTCATAAAGGAAAGAACGACACATGGAGACGCAGAAAAATACAAATGAATAACTCCTTTGATAAAAAGCTAAATGTGTGTGTGAGCTTTCCCAGTACAGCTGTGCTCTCCAACCTTTTTCAGGCCACAGACCAGTTTAATATTTTTGCTGAGCGGCATGTGCGAGACTGAAAAGAGTTTCTCTTAACTTTTGAAAGTAAAGTTTATCTTCATCCTTTGAAAAACATCTGCAGCTGCTTTAAACTTCATTTCTTCAGTAGATTTCATTTAGGAATAATAAAAAAGTGATCTGGATTTTCCCTTAACCCCAAATGACAAAGTGGTAGCTAAATAATCAAGCGCCTACTTCAGCCTCGTCCGACTTTTTAGGTGTGACAGATAAAAGCAAAACAGCCACTAAAACTGGTATTTTCTAAATTAATAATGAACATGGATTCACAGTTTGAGCATCTTTATCAGCAGCATCCTCATAATATTAAACAGCCAGCTTCTGAATATTCTGCATTATTATTATCATGGTGTGAGAACAACTGTTGCAATAAATCCATATTTGTTGTAAAGACTCCTGGTTTTTGTCTGTAAAATGCAGATTTCTTTTATTTTGAAATGAAGACTATTCTTCTGTTTCCTCATCTGATCTTTTATGCAAACAGAAACTTTCTAAATAGGTTTGTTTTTTGCTATCTTTGCTAGCTTGGGGTTTCATTTTAGCAGTCTGTGCGGCTGCTTTAAGGCAGATGGATACAGCAGATAGATTTTCAACATGTGACCGAGCAGCTTCACATGGGTCAAGAATGAATCGGATGTGGTGGAGGGAATCCAGTAGTTTTACAAACTAAAACTTTCTTCAGAACCAGATTAGATAAAATCTCGATGGTGTTTTTTTTCTTTTGCACTGCGGCTTGGTACCAACTGTCCCACAGACCAGCACTGGTCCATGGCCCAGGTGTTAGGGTCCACTGTTGTAGAGCACAGATAGGTAGGCTGTTTTTTTTTTTTTATCCAGAGACTTTTTGACATAATCCAGGATGTTGCATATTTGACTTCAATGGTTTAGAGAAAAGGGCGCAGCTCATTCAGTGTTTACATTAGATTTGCACTGCCTCAGAGTCCTGTGAACCGCGCTCTGGACCACCTCTGCAAGCTGGCCTCAGCAGGGTTCACAGAATGGTGTCAGAGCCCAGAGTGGAGCGACGAATGACTCATCGTGAGGGTGAGTTCATTTTAGAAATGAAGGCTACCATCAGTGTGAGAATGTGACTGTAAATCACTTTGGGCTGGAAAGCACTATACACCATGTAATAAAAACATATTTGTTCAAGGCCATCCATCCACCCATTCAGCCATCCATGCATCTTATAAACCCATGAATCTCTTTCAAGGTGATGGCGTTGCTGGAGCCTGTACCAGCTACTGTTGGGGGAGGGGGGGGGAGGGGGTTACAGGTTACCGGTCTGTTGAAGAACCACACACACACTCACACCTTGGGTCAATTTAGAATCACCAATTAACCTATGAAGCATGCTTTTAGACTGCACGAGCAAACCAGAGAAAACCCACAGTTGTACGAAGAGAACAAGCTAACTGTACACAGAAAGAACTCAGCTGGGATTTGAACTGGGACCGTCTCGCTGTGAGGTGAGAGGACTAACCACGAAACCACTGAGCGGCCTTCCGTTCAGTGTGAACATGAAAACACATACATTCTTAAATAAAACAGGAGAAATCCTAATTGTTGAAGAAAGGACTCAGCAGGGAGGAGCTGAACCTACCAGTCTGCCCTGCAGTGAACGGAGAGCTGCAGACACCTTCAGGGTCATCAGATGAAGCTTGCTGCTGACCACATGGACCCTTTCTTTGGCCTCCAAGCTGTCTTCTCCGCTAGCCTCCAACAGGAGCTGAGAGGAGATCTGCTGCAGCGCAGACACCTGCTGCTCCTTGGAGCTCAGGTCCTCCTGCAGAGCCTGCAGTCATGTTGGGAGGGGTGAGGGTGACAGTAAAAGCACCCTCATATTTTAACTCAGCTCATCTCATTGCAAGTTGAAGACATACATTCATATCCTTCACTGAAAGGAAACTTTCGGAAATACAATGAAACAGAAAACGCTGGGAGCTCCTCACCATCAGGGTGTCGTGATGCCCCATCAGGGTGGACAGTGAGATGGACTTCTCACGGATGTTGACCGAGCAGAGCTTGCTCTCAGCCTTAGACAGCCACAGGAGCAGTGATTGCAGCGCCTCATGAAACTCCTGACCAACAGATGGGAGCAGGTCAAGCCTTCGGGAGCTGCTGTCCCCCTCCTTTAAAGACAGGGCAGACTGATGGCATCTCACCTGGCACTGCAGCAGAGCAGAGCGCAGCCTCTTCTCCCAGCTCTCCAGGCCGCTGCAGGCTTGATTCCAGCTCTGGTTGACTGAGTTGAGGTTCTTCTGCAGCTCCTGCTGCTCTGTACTGTCGTCTGGTCGGAACTGCTGGCGGCTCAGATTGATGGAGATCAGTAGACACTTGTGGCTGTTGAAGGTTTTCTGCATCTCCTTAGTAGACAACAGAAATGATGCTTGTCTGACTCATACATTTGCTTTCTCTAAGAATTGAAGAATCAAACAGCAGGACAGATACCTTCAGCTTCTTGACGTTGACTTCGATGTCTCGGATGCTGGTGGACGGAGCTATTCTCTGCAATCTGTTCAGCTCAGGCAGCATTCCAGACAGACAGGAAGTGACATCACTGAGGTCAGAGTTGAGCTTGTGCCACTGCTTCAGGTCCTGCTTGATGCCAGTTTCCCCTGAGAACTTTGGTGCTTGTAGAAGCTCCCAGCGCTCTATCACACCTGGGGTCACACAGGTCAGGAGAGTCTGAGATTTCAAGACATTTGGATTAGAACAACAGTTCTACAATGACACTCAACATTTCCATGGACGGACAGCAATCAGTCAGTATCCATGTGAAACGCTGTTGAACAGTGGAGCTTCAGAAAGTCTTCCAGAGTTGTTCAACTCATTGGTGCACTGGGTCAGAAAAGATGTGAATTGGCATTTTATTTGTCAGATATACAGACAATGCATCATAGACAGACCTCCTCCTGCTGTTTGTACAAAAAAACTCCTCTAGATGCTGAATTGGGAATCTTCTCTGCAAAGGAGGCTTGCAGCCCAGGGAACAGAGGGGAGTAATTGCCCACCTGGCATGCTGGAGGGCAATAGTGGAACCAAGTCCAAATGAACATGAAATTGAAGAAAATCAACAGCAGTGACAGCCTGATGATCTTAGCAGCAAAACTATGATACGTTGATGGCTGCACGGTGGGGCAGTGGTTAGCGCCGGGGACCTTTGGAGGGGCGGGTGCTGAAGTTTAAAAAGGGACACTTGGCGCACAAGTTTAAAACTTTACAACACAACCCATATTTATCTAACTTTGTAGGACTTTTCCAAGGTTGCCAAAGGAAGGTTGCTTGTGACTACTGTGGCATCAAGCTTCAACCTCACTGGCTTTTCCTACTTCTGGCTTGTTGTGGAACCTCAGATGGGGAGGGCAAGGCTGATTTGTATGGTCGCCACGCTCCGGCTCTGCTTCGGCCAGTGAAGGGGTTGGCAGGGCGTGTGAGGAGAGACATGTTCATGATTTTTGCTTTTATTTTGTTGAATTGTTATTAACGCTTAGATGTTATTGGTAAAATGATGTTGCAGGCAGACTTTCACACATGAAAATGTGACAAAAAAGACCTTTCTTGGTTAGCGCTCTCGCCTCACAGCAAGAAGGCAGTAAAGGCACGGGTTCAAATCCCTTCTGTGTGAACTTTAACTGTGCTCCTGTGGGATTTGTTTAGTCACTTTGTTTTCCTTTCACAGTCACAAACCATACTTCATAGGTTTATTAGTGACTCCAAGGAAACTTGTAGAGTAGTTAGAATTATTTGAGTCGTGTCCTTCAGATTTAGTCTCACCAACTGTTCCTCCTGTCGCTCATCAGATACGTTTGTGGTCATTTCTCTCTGCTGACTGCAGATAACGTATAATATCCAGGATGTGATTCACGGTTTTTCCGGTTGTGGCAAACAATCAGCACAGGTATTGACACTCAAATTTCAAAGCATTGACTCTGTGTACAGCGTGTTGATGTGTTGCTAGCAGTTCTTAAAGTGTCTTCCAGCGTGGTGGACAGGAAGTTCTGTGACGTCATTTGCAACCTGTCCATAGGTGAAGGTTGGTAGATAGATGGACAAGCACACTGAAAGCTTTGTTGTCTGACTTTTGATGCACCGGTTTAACACATTTTCAGTGATCTTCCATCTGAGGAAGCGGCGTGAAATCTCTCACCGCTGAGACAGCTCACCTGTGCTGCTCTGCCTGCTGCTGCTGGTCAGACCCGCCTCCTCCAGCTCCTCGTCATCGTTGAGCATCAGTTTCACTCTCTTCAAGCTGCTGATGCTGCCGCTGCACTCTGACATCAACTTCCCCTGAACACACAGAAACAAACCACTTCAGATCGGTTGCTGGGGGGGATTACTCCCTGTCTGGAGGTGTGTTCTTACATAGCCCTGCTGGTGGAAGGAAGCACCGCTGCTGGGAGCTGGAGCATGGCCCAGGCCCGGCAGGGCTCCTCGTTTAACTCGGGGGGATCCGGGCTGATGCCAGCTCGGTGGATCAGTCACAGACTTTGTACCAGAGACTAAAGAGTCATTGATGAAAGACAGAAAATAAACGATTATGATGTGTAATGATCGGACCAAAAGCCTAAAATGAAGAAAGTTCAACCAATAAAAGCCAAACTGTGACAGATTATAAAGTAAATGTATGTCAGTGACAAAAAGAAGCGCTTTAGCAGAGAGGGACTTTTGGACAGCTGCACACAAGCAGGTCTCCAAAGGTGAGGATTCAGTTCTTGAAGCACTTCTCTGTCAGATCCAACAGAACATAATTTGAAAAGACAGATCTTTGTTTTTACAACAGCAGGAAGGTTAACCACTGCTGGATGAAAGATGGATGCAAAGATTAACAAAAGATAGACAATGGATTTAACCCTGGAGAACCCACAAGGTCAAATCTGACTGCTTTTTTCAACTTTATATTTTCCTTTTTTGTGTTTTTGTATTTTAGCTGCTGTTAACTTGCTGCTATACCCCAAACAAACAAACTACTAATTTGTGGAAATACCTTGGAAAGCCCAGAAGAAAATTGCTCTTGGGTTCTCCAGCGTCAAGGGGAATGAAAATGTTTGATTAATAAAAGGTGGATGAGATGAAAGATAGGGAAAGGGAAGTGGGCGACAGACGGATGGTGAATAAAAGTTAAAGAGGTTAATGGTGAGACAAGGATGAAGGCTGAATTTAGCAACAAGGAACCCTTATGTTTACCCGACAGAGCACTGAAGAATGCAGCATCCTCATCCTCCTCGTGTGACGACAACCCCCCCACATCCACGGTGTGGTCCCACTCCAGTGGGATGGAGTCCACACTGACAGGAGTCTCTCTACCTGACCGGTCTGGAGGAGGGACCAGCAGGTGACACATGGTCTGCTGTCCCTCTGCTGCTGGAACTCCATCTGCCGCCCGAACCCTTCTGGAATCTGACCAAGAGACCTCATTGGAGATTTCAGCAGGGCCATGGAGGTCAGCGTCATGGTCTGATGTCTCCTTCTCTTCATCCAGAACCTGCAGACAAGCAAATGGTCAAAGGGTCTCCACTCAGGTGTGATGTTTGTTGTGTTTCAAAGACGGCACTGACCGGTTGTCTGTTGACGAGACGGTGATGGAAGCGAGCCACCCTGCCGAACACCTCCTGACAGTAGGAGTGGAGCTCCTCCAGCTCATCTTCGATCAGCACAGCATCCAGTGGAGTGCTCTTCTGAATCAGGTTCTCCCCAAACACAATAAGGGCATCAATCTTGTTGGTGTTCAGGGTGATCTCCAGCTGGAAGGCCTGTAGAGGGCAGCACAGAGCGCAAGTGAACGGATGAGCATCGACCAGAACCACTCGCTCTAGAGTTTTGATTTAGTTCATTAAGTTTTGTCATTAACATTTTTAGCAAACGAGCAAAATGACAGTAAATGGTTTAATCTACTGACAGAGTGGTTTGAATGAGTAAAAATGAGAGATTAAAGTAAAGAGAGTAAAGTAAAAATTAAAGATTAGTAAAAATATGAGAACTGCATTTCAAAATGTTTTTGAAACAGTTTCATTTCATCTTAATTTCTCCTGAAGTCCTTAAAATAGATGAACATTTAACATCTTAACTGGTCATAAAACTGGGATTTTTAATGCAGCTCATTCAGTCACACACAGAGAACTTCTTTCAAAAAGGACGTGTTTAGGAAACCTAGTAAGCATCGAAATGTTAGCTCTAATAATTAAGCACATATAGGCCTAATATGTTCAAAGAAAAAATTATTTAAATCCAGTTTGTGTATATTTATGAATGTTTAATATTTGTGAATTCATTCATGATTCTGGCTGCAGATTTATTTAAAGACCTTTCTACCAAAGCTACTTGTGATGTTCTGTATGCCATAACTGTTTGTCTTTTGCTGATGACGCTGCTGAGAATGCTATTCTCTGCTATGTCAAGTCCAGCTCTCTGGACTGAAAGAACGCAGACTGTGCAGATGAGCAGAGGGCGGCGTACATTCAGCTGTCTCATCTTGTCTTCCATGTCGCTCTCAGAGAAATGCTCCACGTTGGTTAGCTGCAGGTCCATCTCGGTGAGCCACATCAGGATGGCCTCACGGCTTCCTTCAAACTCCTCTCTCTGTGAGGTGAAGTGCTGAGGAAGAAACAAATCCTTCATTTTAAGAATCGACACAATTGTAATTTTAGCTAAAAAAAACCTGACCACAGATGGTCATTGAGTGGAGCAGGATGATTGTGATGCTACAGTAACCTGTAAATCCTAAAACAGCAGGAAAACTGTTCCAAGAAGTCATCATTTCAGCCTAGAATATCAGACTGATCTCACATGTTCAAACTGGGCCTGAAACTGTACAAAGGGGGTCAGAGAATCTCCTCTAAATACAGTAAAAACGTTCAAAGGTTCAACTTTTACTTAGATCCACCAAGCAGAAAACCCCTCTGTTGGGCATCAATGTGGACATCCCACTCCTCTGTTCCTGCATCTGGGAGAGCCTGATGCAGACTGAGGCCACCAGCAGAAAGACCTTCCAGTTTGTGGTTTTACTTCTTTAGGCTCTGCTTTGATCTGACAAGCCAATCACAAGGTCACCTTCAGTCTGCGAAGAATCGCTGCCACCCTCCTCTGCAGACGGTCCCATCGTTGGTTTCCGTCATGGACCATGTCCTTGAGCTTACTCGCGCTGTCAGTACGGTTCTCTCGGGCCAGACGGCGGTACTGTTTGTTGACCAGCTCTAGCTGAGTGAGCCGCTCGTGAACCTGCCGCTGAACCGCCTGCAAGGATGAACGAAGACGGATAAAGAATGACCGGCTTTCACCTGGATTCTATACAAACCAAAGGCCGCAGGCTCTGCCTGTTAATACATGAGGGGGTGAGACAGCATGAAACAGAAATGCTGTTTAATAAAGGTGGACAGAAGGACACATTTCACAGAAACTGGTAGACAAAAAATGAAGAAACTCATAAACAACAACATTAAAACACACGGCCTAAAATCTGTGAACAACTGAAATTAAAGCCGCGAGCGGCGTTGGAAGGCCAGCAGGCACTACCCGCCCTATATGAGATGCTTAAACTAGCTGTAGCTCACAGAACATCTGCTGCATTGATCTACAGACATGTTTACAGCTTGAATTTAGTTGAACTTTGTGTTTGAGCTGATTTCCAAAGAAGATGTTAAAATAAAATAGACTTTGTGAAATATATCCTGTTATTTGTCATTTTTCAAAGAAAGTAAAAGAAGGAAGAAAGAAATCAAATTTGGTGTGAAAAAATTTGAGATTTTATTTTTTGGTCACATCGGCCAGCTCTAGTTCTTTTTAGTCCCTTTTTGCTTTTTTTTTTTCTGAGTGAGCATATTTTTTGCAACATTTTTTTTTTTTTTATTACCACGTCCATAATTTTAACTTTGTCATTTTGCATGTTATGTTGTTTTGTTTAGCTCTGGCCACCAAACTCATAGATATCCATTTTACAACATTCTTATAAAATATGTGCGAGCTAGCCACGTGGATGCCATTAAAAACCTACAACTTCTAATTCCAACATTTTTTGCACAGTATGTTCACAATGATGCTCTAGAAGTTCTAAAATGATTGATGAAAAAGAACGAGTTTCGTTACTAAAAGGTGCTTTTTTTCTTCAAATTCACGATGGCGACCAAATTGATAGTGAAAAAAAAGGAACAACAAATGAAAACAATAACAAACCAAACTAAACTAAGGTTAAATGCATACATTGTGTAAAAATGGGAACAACTGAACAAGGTAAAAAAAGGCTGAAGATCAACAGAAAGGAGGTAACAACCAGCATTGTTCCAAACGTCAGTTATGACTGAAACTGAAGGCAGATGTTCTCTCTCATCAACAGGAAACAAAAGCTCACAGCTTCCTGCAACACAGTTGACATGGATCTGAACACAAAAAGCCACCTTTCCCACTAGATTACCAGACACTAATCTGTTTCTAATCCAGACTGACGTCTCAGAGGTCATCACCATGTCTAACCTGAGTCTGAATCAGAGGCAAATGCTTCTGCTTGTCCTCTGAATGAAAACACTGAAAGACTAGCTGTATTCACCTGAATCACAAACACACAACATGGACTGGAAATTGAATTATTGTGTGTAACCCCTAACACTAACTCTATTCCCATTAACACATAACACTTGGCATGCACATTTATTAGCACTGCTCATATCAAAGTTTAGTGTATGAAACCCCAAACAAATACACTAATCAGATGAATATTTTAATCTTAGTTGTGTTTTTGTTCATTTTTAAGAAGAACGATGAGCCTTTATTAAATGTTTTTGGAGTCACCCGCCTGTGTTTTTAGAGTTGTAAGATGTCTCACATTCGTTGGGAGGACAATATTGTTCTCAAAAATTACATGCTGTGTCCAAATTCTCTCCCTACTCGACTATTAAAAAGCAATGTAGTGCAGGACTAACTACTGCCCTGGATTGTAAAAGCAATTCAGAAAACATGCTTTAATACCTTCTTTAAAGGCAAATATGACATCACGGATTTTCCAAAGTAACACCCTATAAATATGAACATTTTACCAAGACTTATAATGAATCTACTGAGTTCTGATGATGAAAACATGGATGTTTATAAAAGAGATTTTAAAATACTTTTTTTTTCCCACATGGTAAATTGTTCAAATGCAATACATTGTAGACTACGTTCACCAATCTAAAAGGCATCAGTGCACACTGGTTTTTGGCAGATACCTTTGGGTCTTTTCTAGGAAACTGGATTTTGTCATTTTTTGGGACAGCCCAACAAAATGGCAAACGCTCTATAAAGTGCACTATGGTGAGTAGTGGAGGAATTTAAACACGACCTCACAGTTGCATGTGATTCATTCTTGCAATAATTTCTTTTCTTTACACTGACTGCAGTTGGTCATCCACTACAGCAGGGGGAGTCCAAGCCTTTTTAAAAGAAGACCAAGAGGTGAAAGTGTGTGAAGAACAACTGTGGAGGGGGGACTTGCTGGTCTGACAGACACAAACACATCCTAAACTGCGTGTGGAAACATCCCAAAGTCTGACAAAATCCAATCTTGGCTTTGAAGCTTTGCTGAACCGCACTGCCATCCTGGAAGTGGAACCCACAGAGACTGTTGTTCCACCAACCTGCAAATCAACCAAAAGCTCAAAGACTAAACTGAGCTTCGTACCTCAAACCGTTTTAGCTCTTCTTTGGCACTGGTGTAGAGTACATCGGCAGAACCGGGGGCGGCCGCAGTCAGCTCAGCAGTCTTCAGCCAGTCTTCAAAGCGTGAGTAGTCATCCAGAAACTTACGCCAAAGACGCCAGGTTTCTTCAATTCTGAAACCAGAGGATGGTTGTTCTGCATCAACAACTTAAACAGTGTTTGGTTGGGTCTGAGCTCCTGTTCATCAGTGGGACGTGACCCTGCTCACCTCATCCTCCTCTTCATGGACATGGCACAGATGTTCCTCCAGCGGCGGTCCAGGCTGATGGTGGTCTGCTGGATGGAGTCGTTCTCAGAGTCGGTGCTGCTGCAGGCGTCAGCATCGTGAAGCAGGACATCACAGAAGGTAAGCACCGACGCCACGCTCTCAGAATGCTGCTCAATGTCCCGCTGCAAGTCCTGCAGGCCAGACAGCACACATGGGGTGATCATAGAATATCCTAAACTGAACCTGAAGCTGTGCTGTAGAAAAGACCAGAACCTCATCAAGGAATGTCAAGTTCAGAAACCACGGGAAGTAGCATTTGGTGATTAAACGTTCAGAGAAAGAGGAAAATGTTCTGATGTTTCAAAGCACTTCATTCTGGTAAAGACGCATCACAAGAAGAAACCTGGATAACTTAGGAGGGAGTCGAAGCTGGAGACGAACTTTTTGGAGTTTGTGACGTTGCTTTGGTTTGGTGAAATTCTTCTTGTTTTGAATTGGTAATTCTGAAAAAGTCAAGGAGCTCTGATGCCGGAGCAGTCAAACATGTTCTGCCACAGTCTTTCTGAATCTCTTATTCACGTTCACACTGCGCTCAAGCGACCCCTTATAAATGAAAAATCTGTGTAAATTAGAGTTTAGTGCTTCTGCATTTGATCCATTTGTATTCAAAAGTTTACATCTGCAATGATTATTTATGCATGTTTTAAATTCACTTCTTTTAACTTTCTTTAAATCGTATATTACACCTTTGATATTTCTTTTGATTTTCTTTCTTCCATGTTTTATGTAAAGCTCTTTGAACTGTTTTTGTACATGAAATTTGCCTTGCCTTCCACGTTTAAAACTCTTGCGTTCACGCATTGCTGCAGAAGATTTTAAGCCCAATGAACAAAATGCACAGCCATTGAACACATTGAAAGTTAAACCAGTTGAACTTTGATGAATTGGGAACTTACATACACATGGCATTCTTTTCAATACAGGGAAGAGCCAACTTTTTGAAAGCTGATCATGAAACAGAAATGAATAATTGAGTTTGTTCCCGCCTGGGATTATGACACCAAGCATTTAACGGAATAGAGCTGTGATTTGCACCGGTTCAACACCAAGCCTCTTCCAACTGTCAGCACATGCAACAGACTATATGCTAAAAGGCAGATTAAAACCCAAGTTCAGCAGGTTCTTGAATGCTCGACACATGCCCATATGTATGTAGCATTACTGTGAACAGTTCTACTTTTATTCTGAAGGTGTCTGACTGTCCAGGAGGAGACCCTCATCCAGCTTGTCGTGTTTTGTGAACACAGCACAGAAAACTAAACTGGAATTGATTCATTCCATTAAAAATATCTGCAATGCAATGAAAAAAGCAAGAAATGTTCTAGCTGGACAGCAACTCACATATTAAATCTGAATTTTTCATATTTTCCAAGAGAAGATAAGATTGTATTTTTATTTTGAGATCTTTTTCTCTGTCTTTTCTCTCCATATTGCTAAATTAAGAAAACTGTAATTTATCTATTATGTGTAAAAGAAACTGAATGTCTGCATTGTCTGGCGAGGGTGAACCAGCAGCAGTCTCAGCCACAAACACGAGGAAAGTCGGTGATTAAAAGATCTGATCCTCTTTGTTTCTTTCAAGCTTCAACATGCTGCTTCATGCAGTCACAGAGGGAGTCCTCTCCACCTTGTCTCAGTCTGTCTGTGCTCACCTGCTGCTCCTCCAGCTTCCTCTGAATCTCGTCACTGTGGCAGACACTGTAGACCACCGGCTTGGCGAGCTCTGCCTCAATGCGCGACAGCCAGGTGCGCAGGTTGCTCATGTTCTTGTCGAGCTGCTGCACTGTCACCAAGGTCTCCTTCAGTTTTCTCACCCTGAGAGGAAACAGTCCAGACACACAAAAAGAAGCTGACTTGGTTCTGTGATATTGATGTTTCCCTCTGAGCTCTGCAGGTCTCTCTTTTACTGCTGATCTGAGTGTTGCAGTGTGAAAACAATGAGATTGAGCGCTCCAGAATGTGGAGGAGCTGACCCACATGTTCGTGGGCAAGTCTCTAGAGAGCTGGCAGGAATGCGGGCTCTGACAGTCGCTGACCTACATCCCTTCATTCTGATGCTCTGGATCCCCCAAACCGTGTGACCCAGCATCATGCATGAGGATTTGAATGGGTTCAGCAGACAGTCTGTGTTATCTCTGTATGCCCCCAAACTAAGGCAGGATGGCAGTCTGCTCCAGAAACACACACCTTTGTAAAATGTCATTCCCAATCCATTGGTTTCTTTAGACTCCAATGAAAATAGTGTTTTCAGCGTTTTTAACATGTTCTGGTGGAATTTTTCTGATGATAGTGGACAGTAACACTCGATCAAAAACTTAAAAACATTAAAGAAATTGCATGAATTAGCATTTTGCAAAGAATTAAACAAGGTTTGATGTAGAACTTCATAATGTGAAAAGAAGAAACGGAACAAGAGGCCAAACATTTTCAGCAAACAATTCAATAAAAACAACAACAACAACAAGAGCAGAGCACAAAAACCTGTTACGTCCTCCAAGCAGAAATTAACAGGTCCAAAGAAAACACTCAGTAAAGAGTGGCTTTGTTGATCACCTCAAAGATGCGTTTTGGAGTGTTCAATGTGAGCATTTCTAAAAGGCTTTTGAGAAGGCTGTGCTAAGTGGTGAAAATGGTTTCATGAAGGGTATCCCCAATGTTCTCAAATTCATTTAAATCAGGAGAACATGCAGGATGCTCCAATAGAGTGAGGCTGTTCTCTTGAGTGTTGTGAACCGCAGCATTGTTCTGTTGAAAACCCTTCATCACCACACAGACGGGGGCCCTCAGCCATGATGGATGCCTCCAGCAACACCTCCAAACATCTACAGCCTGAAGCTCCAGTGTTCCATTGAAGGGAAAAGCAGCCCAGACCATGATGACTCCTCCTCCACTGTGTTGCGTAGAAAACATTTCAGGAGGGATCGCTTTGACAGTAACGTTGGAAGCCATCAGGACCATCAAGGTTTGCCCATATTTGGTGTTTCCTTGCAAAGTCCAACCGGGTAATATTGTGGTATTGATGGAGACGCTGCCTTTCAAGATGCTTTTGACTTGAAGTCCTTCTTTTGCAGATCCCGTCTGATCATTACTGGGCTGCCATCAGCAGTGATGGTCCTGATTTGGGTTGAGGACCCTCCCATGTTTTGGAGAACAGCTCTTCAGATCCTCTGGCTCAGTGCCGGTACATGTTTTTTGGTCTGGCCATAACCCTCAGGATCTTCACAGAATTCACAGCTACAGTTTTACTGTGTCCAACCTCTGCTGTGATGGCTTGTTGTAAGAGGCCTTGTTTATACAGCTTAACTGATCTGCCACACTCAAAGAAAGTTAGTTGTTTTGCCTTTGCCATCCAGAGAACTAGACAGACAATTACTTATTAGAAAACAACATGGAATGCAAAGTTTTTGGTACAAATTCTGTCTTTTAAAGGTTGTGGTCTTAAACTTTTATCCAACTGATGAACACTTTGTTTCATTTAAATTGTTATTTTGAATATATTAGCAGCTAAAAACATTTTGTTCTCTTGCTCCTCTTTCTTCCTTTGGTATTTTAAAGCTCTACTTAAACCTTGTTAAACTCCAGCTAACTGGTTGTAAGATTTTGATCATGACTGTTTAAAAAAATGAAGCTTAAAATTGAACATTTCTTTCTTCAACTGGATCATGATCATATGAAGAAATGCTGTTTGAAAAAGAGTTTAGTAAGTTACAACTGACAAGCAGCAGTCTCCCTGCTCCGCTCCATTCTGATCCACTTCCAGACAAACAGATCCATAAACGTATTTGTTTTTCTGGTCTGAGCTGGAATCTGGACCAGAACTTTACAGTTGGATAGCTCTGATATTGCTCTTCATTTTTGTTGCACTGCTAATGTCAGCCTGAAGTTGTGAGGGGCTGTAAGCTAGCGGGAGGGTGTAAACAAATGGATGACAGGAAGTGGGGGTCGGGCTAACTCTGCACCAACAGTCCCACGACTCAGAGGTGAACTTTTGATGAGCTCCTGCTGCTCTCCAGAAACAATGTCCTAAATGACACAGGTTTTTTGATTTGGGATAAAAACACTGCATCATAATTAAATAGGAACGCTTTGGGAATAGATCAATAGGTGATCCGAGTGGGACTTTAACTGTACTTTAAGTTTGAAAACTGCACTGCAAAACTATGGTATACCATTTACACGATGACTGGAAACATTTCACAGAGATGGAATGACTTTTGAATGACTGAATTTAAGAAATAAATATTTGTATTTATTGTTTTTTTTTTTATTACAAATGAACTACGTTATTTTTTTGATGTAGTTTTTGATCACTAAACCTGGACTTTGTCCGAGAGCAGAGAAAAGTAGGGCACAGATATGTGAGGGCAGGAGCAGGTTTTGCAGAGCAGCTGAGTTCTAATCAGACACTGTCTGCACCCTCTCGTTGATCAAACCTAAACCAGGTCTTGTCAGTCGTTTTTACCCCTCACACGGACAAATTCACCTTCTTCTGGTCTTTCTGACTCTCTGATACATGCAGTGTGACGTGTTCTGCTCGCAGGCACTTCAACACTTTGAGTGGAGTTTAACTGAACCACCAACCCTTCTTCACAGATTCCAGCTCATGTCCCAACGCACACCTGAAGCTGTGACATGGACTGCTTTGACAGCAGAGCAGCTGTTGGTTCAGATGCTGCTCAAAGTGCAAGTCAGAGCTCAGCGGAGGCATCTGCAACCAGACGAGGAAGAGCCTGAGATGAAGCTGCAGCTGATAGTAAACCTGTCTGAGCGGATGCAGATGTAGTAAGGCTTCAGCGTGGAGGGAGAAGATGCAGGATAGAGCGGTGCTTCTCCACCCATCACAGCCGTCATTACAGCCCCCATAGCCGTCTGGCAGTCTCCCGGACAACTCTGAGCGTGCTGCAAGTATAGACGTGCACACACGCACCAGCAAAAGCAAAGCAGGCTCCTCTCCATTACCATAACAAAACGATGAGCCTGCCCCCTCCATCTGCCTGCCCACCTGCTGCCATCCAGATGCTCTGAGGCGTGGTGAGGGAGGAGGGTTCAAATACTCACGGAGCACTGGGGAGGATGCTCCACAACTCAGCTGCTGGCGAGAACAGGCTCCGCCCACCAACCTACTCAGTCCATCCCCTCCACAAACATCTGCACTCAGGAGCAGATTCAAACCAGTCACGCTTTGATCAGACCTTGGATGAAAGGGTTACATTTTCAGATTAAAAACTATTTTAAACTCATTTGGACAGGGGATTTGTGTGTGTTCATTATAAAAACATCCGTTTTGTACGTTTCTAACTGACAAACGGCTTGCAGTGATAATCCATGTCACTGTGTGAGTATGCAAGAAGCTATGTGCATGACTCAGACCCACACTGAGCTTTGTGGAGGACTGTAATGAGGCAGACATTCTAAATGCTGAAACACACTGAAAACCAATGGAACTGCAACAGTTGGCCCTGTTTTTTGGCATGGTTTCATTGGGGTTCATCTTAGGAGCAGATCTGTGCAGCTCCTAATGGCCCCCAAGCTCAGTGGAGAAATCTACACTGAAGCATCCCAGCTCTTTAAAAACAGCCTGTTTGACCTGAGAGGAAGTCACATTTGTACGTGTAACTCTGACACCAGCTGAAGTGCTGAAGCTGCTGCTGGAGGAAGAACAAACATGCAAAGAGTTATGAGAGCAGGGTTACTTAAAAAGCAAGCGGGACGCCAGAGCTCAAGGCTTGCAGTTGGACACTTTTTCCTTCAACAGATCCATAAAAGGTTTTATGGTGAGAAAAGTCTCAAAGAAAGGAGCAGAAAGTGAGGCTGAGCAGCTGCTGCTCCAGGGTTTGAAACCCTGTATGTGAGCAGGAGGTCTTTGTTCTCCACTCTGCTTTGAAACCCACCTCAGCAAGAAAATGTGACACAGACTCCATCAGTGTGTCTTTGTTTCAATGACAACATTCTGAACTACATCATTACTGTGGCAACCGAGCCTTCCAGAACCAGAAAGGAAAGCTGGGTCTTTTCTTCGGTGGTATGGATGGAAGAAGGTCTGACATGAAGACACAAGAAAAAGAGGCAGGACAGAAACATCAGCCTCCCATGCTGGTCCACACAAAAGACCCCCCCACCACCACACACACTCCAAGGGCGATTGCCCATCAGTACAAAGGCTTGTGTCAGCAGACGGCAGCTGCTGGGCCGGTGACGGAGCACTCGGCCTGCCGTTGGGGACAAAGGCGAGCAGAACCCAGAGTACACACATCTAATCCCTCTGCAAGTCAGCAGTCCTGTCGTCTCACTGAGCAGGGCGAGGTAGAGTCAGAGGCTGAGGCGGGGCCACCGTCCCCCGCCAAGCTGAGTCCCATTCACCAGAACTCATCCAAGCACATGCTACAGAACTGCATCAGTGATGCTGAGGTGCAATGTCTCCATAGATGAGACCATCACTGCCATGTTCAGAGAAACAGACACATGGAACCATCAGAACTCAAGGATCACAATGTCAGCTCAGACTTCATCCTTTAGAACCATGGACCCGGGCCATGGACTGTACCGGCCTGTGGGACAGTTGGTACCAAGCCACAGTGCAAAACTCGTGTACATTTTGCCTGTCTTCTTTATGATCCGACTCTGAAGGAAGTTTTATTTTGAAAAACTACTGCATTCTCTTCACCACATCCAACTCACTCTCGATGCATTTTAAGTTGTTCGGTCACATGTTGAAAATCCATTCGCTACTTTTTTAAAGCAACTGCACAGACCGCTAAACTGACCCCCCCCCAAGCTAGCAAAGTTAACAGAAACAAACGTTTTTGGAAAGCTTTTTGGAAGAAAAGAGTCAGAGAGGAAACAGAAGAAGAGCCTTCAACTTAAAAATTAAAGAAATCTGCATTTAACAGACAAAAACCAGGGGACAAAGGGAAACTGAAAAAGTTTGTGGACAACTGGTCTAGAGGAAATATAGACGTTTCATAAAGAGACTCGTTATGATCACAGCAGAGGTCCTTATGTGCAGGAGAACAGACCAAAGCGACATTCCTTCACATACCTGCTTCCACATTGTGGATGCATACCAAGGCTTCATCAACCAACCATCCCAGCTCAGTTATGATTGATACCAGATTATTCAGTCTTTCTGTGCTGCAGCTCTGCAGGTTAAATATAGATGAAAAAAGATTCAAAAACACAAAAAGCCTTTTCTGAAGAAACCATGAAGAACAAATCAGTGAAAAAACTGCTGCTGCTGGTTTTTCAGAGTAAAACCATCAGGAAACGATCTGAGATCACAGAGGGTTCCACCTCTTAACAATAATAAAAAAGCCTGAACACTTCCCCTGCATCAATGTGGGCGGAGCTTATTCTGAAACACAACCATGAAATGAAAACTACTTCGTTCCAAATGGTTTGATGCAGGAAATGGTTACAAAAGAGATCCTCAGACAGCACACATCTGCATGACAGCTGTAACTGTATCTGTAACTTCAGTAAAACCTGAGGAAGGAGGTTTACCAAACCGGCACCATATGGGCGCTCAGGCACCCCTCCTCCCGGACCAATCAGGCTGGAGAACAGGAAAAGGTTCAGTCCTCAGTTCAGTTCAGTGATTTTATGAATGCTCATCTGACTGTCACATCCATGTTTAACAAGCCCTTCACTCTTACTTTCTGTTGTTTGCTGGAGATGCCCCCAAAGTGAGCCTGCACCTGATGTGAGGGTTCCATTCTGTCCTGAGACAATATCACCTCTGACTACAGAGAGGATTTTAAACAGAGATCTGAAAAGCAAAGATTTACGTCTTTGTTTTTGGGAAATGGTCTGGCCCGACTGCTTTTATCTAAAGCAAATTTGAACTTGGCTCTGACCATGTGAGGTCAGGAGGTAACACCTCAAAATGAACGACACACAGAGAGGTTGGAGCAGAGGAACTGGCAGGAGAGCTGGAGGACCTTCAGCCCCGCTTTACGAGGGAGCCTGAGGATCAGGCTGTGATCATAAACTGTGAATGAGCGCGGAGTATTTCAAATCCCAGCACCAGAAAGAACTCAGCTTTAACCGTATTTTCACTGCAAGGTGCGTCCAATCTAAGTCATGCAGGGCGTACTTTTGTCCCGCTCTCATTGCGTTTTGACCCAATGAGGTCTGCAGCTGCACATTTGCTTGATCTGACACAGATGCTGTTGGATTCAGCCCTCAGGTACATGTCCAGCAAAGGTTAGAGCCTTTTCTGTAGTTTGGTTAGCATCAGCCTAGACCCAGCTCGGTTTCAACCCAGCAGATAACTCCTTTTCATTTTAAGCTGCAGTGCAGCGTTTCTCCTCCAACCTCTGAGCTCCTCACTAGCAGGACACTGATCACACCCTGCAGCACCTCCCTGCACCCAGCAGCTCCCAGCTGGAACGAGGTTTGTGGATTAAAAAAGCTTTAGAGGCTTTTGCTCCGATAATCTACAGCTCTGTTGCTGCAGCACAGAAGAGGCATGGACACCATGCAGAGCAGCAAAGCACTTTTGGTTACACATTATTGAAGACACCAGGAATCATGAAACACAGAAGAGCACATAGAGCGTAGGACCTGAGAACACAGTCAGGGAGGACGTGCGTCATCAACAGGCTCGCCGTTACTCATGTAAGCAGCAAGTTTGAGTCCAGGCTGACTATCATCAGGGAGACTAAACAGCCATGTTCCTAACCCTTATCTCCAGCTGGACTCTGCTTCAGAGTTCATCTGAACTTCAGCATGAAAGGGTCAGTTTCAAAGGTCCCTGTGGTTTGTGCAGCCGGCTCTTACCGCGCATCGATATGGTCAAACAGATGCTGCCAGCGGTCGCTGACGTCCTTCAGCGTGTTGTTGATCTCTGCTTCCTTAGTCCTGTTGCTGGCTGTCATGAGTTGTTCTCCGAGCTGCTTCAGGTGGGTTTTATTCTCACTGAACAGATTCATCTCCTCCATGCAGTCCTAAATGACACATTAGTGAAAAGACCTTCATGGGCAGGATAAAAAAAGTCACTTGACATTGCTTTAGTACTGTAAAAACTGGATTATTAACTTTTATTAACTCATATTTAATGTATACTTTTGGAATTAGTATTTAATAAAAATCAACAAAATAAATCTACAGAACTGTGGGGAATCCTGACTGATACTTCCATTCACTAATGAATCAACACATATTTATTTTTTACATTTTTTGCCCAAAGCATAAAGACTTTTGGTGGAGATTCTTAATGAAATACTCTTGCTCAGGGCTTGAGAGAGTTTAGAAAATGCATTTGCTGCACTACACACCCCCCACTTCACAGTTGCCCCTTGTCACACCATAACCAATGCAGCACAAAGGAGATCCATGCAGCCCCTTTGGGTCAGAAACATCTGCCATTAGGCTGGTAGCTTTAGCACAGCTTTAGCTCAACTGGTAAAGTGGAATGACTATGGAGTTACTAGAAGAAAAATATCACATTTTCTCAAGCATTCCAAGCATCATGAAACATGTTGCCATTGTTGCAGTTTATATGTATAGAACTGTTTGATTCGGAAGAAGGAGGCTGTTGCAAGACTGATGCATCTGTGGAAGGTGGTATTCCAGTCCCACAACTGCAGGTGAATGGGCTTCCTGTGGCAGACTCTCACCTTCTTCAGCTTCTCCACCATTTCCTCAATGTTGAGGTCAGAGGTGTGAGCCACCTTGTTCTCCATCTGCACGAGCCAGTCACACAGCTCCTTGTTCTTCTCATTGAAGAGGATCCAGGCATTCAGACGGTCTGCAATCTCCTGTTTACGCAGAGACACCTGAAACAAACAGGACCAACAGCTGGTATTCTTCAGGAAACCATGCAGTGAGTGTCCATCTGTTCATTTCAGCCTGAAACACTGTTTCAGAGGAATCCGTTCATGAGTCATCTACAACAGGGCTGGAGACACATTCCTTAAGGAGGGACTGATCCAGGGACAGGTTTGGTCATTATGGGATACCAAGCAGCTCGTGCCAACATAACTCAGGTGGGAAACTTCCATGGTCCTAACTGAGATGCTGCCAACAGCCACTGTCATATCTTTACAACCAGCAGAGACTTCCAGACAGAAGCACGCCTGGATAACTGACTGCTCTGCGTCAGTTCAACAAATGACCACTAGGGTGCTCATACCAAGAGCAAGTCGTGCACTATTTTCCCACACTAAACAAAGTTAAATTCTGGTTTCAAAAACATTGGTAATCTTTGAGGCTGATTTTTATCCATAACTGTGCCATAGCACATTCTTTGTTAGGATCTGGATTGTGTGATGTCATATTCTGTTACTGTGGTGATGAACGCAGAGCAGAAAACAACAATTGGGTCTCTAAAGCTATTGGCTCTGTGGTATCTGTTATCCACTCAGTGCATGTAAAAGGGTTTAATGCTGTATTCCAGAGAAATGTCTTCCTTCTGCTCAGACTCACGTTCAGCTGAGGGGAAGGATGCCACAACAACAGCAGCATCAGTGCTTCCTAATGTGTTCTGGTGGAATGATAATCATCAATGGTCTTTCTTCAACCTGTGAGGAACAGAGTCCTGCAGGCATGTAAGCTCTGATAGAGGTTTTGCTGGACAGTCGTGAAGGTAAACTCTGTGTAGAGTTCTCCAAGTACAACAGAAACTAGAAAAAGAGACTAAACTTCTGGGTCAGAACACGAGAAGCCACCGAAAGATGCAAAGACATCAAATGGCTCTCCAGTGTTGACCTTCAGGCGTCTGGCTCGGTTTCTCCTCCCCCTGCCGTAGTCACAAATCACCAGACCTGCTGTCAATTTCAGATTCTAGTTTTGAGGTTTTTTTCAAGAATCTTTATTGTCGTTATGCGGTGCTCAATGAACATTTTTCCAGCAGCTCTTTGCGAACACAATGGTGCAGCTGCTGCAGTCCTCAGAATGTGGGTAAAGTTCATCAATCCAAACCTTTATTTCAAAGTCTGAGTCATTTGGTGAAGTCCTGATCAGAGCCGGACAAAACTGGATCAGCAAACCTTTAGCTTAGCATTTCAGCTCTGGCCCACTGCAGAAGCTGCAGCTCCTGAGGCTCAGTAAAGTAAATGATATAGCAGTTTTACTGCAGAAACTGCCTTCACTGAGAGTCCAGCTCAGGATGATTGAGTGTTGGAGCCATGAAGTGTGCTGGCCTGTGAACCCCGTCAGGATGAAACCACATCACAGAAAGTGATGAATGGCATCACATTTAACAACAGAAAACGAGGATTCAAAGCAAATTGAAAGAACTCCTTTGTGTCCTCAGACAGAAGTGGGAGTCCTCAGAGACCAACCTTGAAGCAGAGTTCCTCCCACTGGCAGTGAAGGTGCTCCACCTGCTCCTGCAGCAGCAGCATGTCATCTGCGATAATGTACTGGGACAGGTCCGTCTTCATGGTGCTCAGCTCTGTCAGGCTCTCAGCCCAGTCCTCGATCTCCTGCATACCATAACACAGACAGAGGAGCACAGCCGGCCGTCAGTGACCCTCCTCCACAGCACTGCCGTCCCTCTGCTCTGCCCCTCTTTATTCTGTCACTGTTTTTTCCTGTTTCTCCCCGCCCAGACAGAGGATTACGGCCTGCAGGCTGGGGGAAGGGTGACTGCTGAGGGGCAAGGGAGGGACTGATGGATGAAGAAGACTGACGGTCAGGGAGGAGGACTTTGACGCAAACATGATTTTACCCCATGAGTCAAAGACGTGGAGAAGAGGAGGCCAGAAGGAAACAGCTGCATGTCACCTCCCCGCTTCAGTTTGATAACAAGCAACCTGCATGGCTCTGGATCAGCCTCAACCTCCATCTGAGCACGGCTCAGAGAAACACAAACCAGCAGCATACGGGCTGGTTTCATCTGAGGGCCCCGAAAAGGACGTGGCTTTCTAAAGGTCAGTAAAAACTGACTCATAAACTTCAACTCAGAATCAGCAGCAAGAACCACGACGAGAGCCTCTGGCTCGTCTCGAAGCGGCAGAGATTCCAGCCGGATCGTCTGTGTTCCTGTCTATGGTCGTGGACCTCGCCTCTGCTCGTCTCGCACCCCCAGCTGCCCCCCAGTTCCATCTGGATGAAGCCAAGCTGCTACAATATTCTAACATGTCGTTGTAGAGTTAGATAAGCTAGTTCTTCTTTAACAGTTCTAGCACATCGCCTGTTTGTCCTGGGAGAGGATCACTCTTTCATGTGGACATCCCTGAGGTTTCGTAATTTTTTTCCCAAGATTTTTTGGATTTTTTCCTCACCGAGAAGGAGGGTCAAAGGGCAGGGATGCCAGTTTAGCTTAGTCTGTTTAGTGTAGTTTAGCAACCAGCCATTGTTTCTATTTATGACTGACTTTATGTCCTTTGGATAAATACCGGTGTGAAGCCCATTGAGACGGCTATGGTTGGATATTGGGCTGTAACAATTGAATTGAACAATGCTCCACCCACCTGCCTGATTCCTCTTGTTTCCATCAAATCCAAAAATATTATCTTTACCCATAGGGCTTTTCACCTCATATCCCACTGAGCTCAAGGTCAGTTCTCATCTCTATGGAAAGCCTTTCTAACATTTGTGACATCAAGTGATTTTCACAGCTCAAAAGTAAATATAATCAAACCTGTTCGCAATAGATTTGATATCATTTGATTTATGAACATGAATGTTTAATTTAAACTTCATGTTTCTGTCTTTCTATTTCATGTGTTTGTTGTGTCATTTATTTTTAAGCTACTGTTATCAT
>BSAI01000101.1:30470659-30522216 GCA_036245035.1 Adrianichthys oophorus
TTTCATCATTTTATGGAGACCATCAGCTGTTAGTGAGCCAGCCCTGGTGTGTTGTTTTGAGTCCCGGATAGTCCTAGAGTTCTTAACATGGTCTTATGGCATTTGTCTCATGGTGGAGACATATAGGCAGAAAATTCAGCTTAAAATTGAATTTCTGAGTATACCTTTATTCAAATTGTTGTGAATCGGGAGCACTCTGAAAAAATGCAGTTGGAAAAAGAGCTTTTTTGTGAGGTAAAACATAAGCTGGGGGTCCACGAGATCCCTGCCCCACCCCATTCTGATGGATCTACTTCTAGACAAACAGATCCATGAACGACTTTCTTTTCGTCTGAGCTGGAATCTGGATCAGAACTGTTCGGCTGGATAGATACGATATTACTCACCATTTTTGTTGCACCGCTAATGTTGGCTTGGGGGTGTGAGAACATTAACAGATGGATGATGGGAAGTGAGGATGGGCTTACTCCCCACCAATGATCCCACCCACAATTCATAAGCTGTTCTACAGAAACTATGTCCTAGAAAATGACACAGTTTTGATTTGGGCAAAAGAATAGCATAATCATAATTCAAAGACCACTGAGAAAGCTTTTACAATAGATCCAAAGATGATCCCAGTTGGATTTGTCACTAACATACTCAAATAAATACTTAAATGTCCAAAATGTCAGGAGTAGGTTAGTAAGTAAGTTTCTTTATGCAGCACTTTTCCCAAAAAGAATCAAGGAACAGAATGTAGGTGAAGCAATCCCTGCATGAACTGAGCTTTTGTGCATCTATAGACATGGAGGGTTGAAGAATCACTGAGCACTTTGGCTCTTTCCTCTGTCTGCTCACTTTCTTATCCATTAAAATAGACTCTCTTGCTGCAGTTCCTGACTTCACTGTTGTCTGACAACAGATATTCCAGCTTTCCTGGTTTCTTTATCACTTTCTGATCCTTTTAAACCCCAATCTCACCTGTTGCGTCTTTCAGTGACTGGCTCTGCTGGAGCTTTCTTCCTGTTCTTCCAGCCTTGCTTGATCTTCTGGGATAACACCCAAACCCAATACTTGACACAATGACCTAACAGGTAATATTTCCTTATAAAATGACGTGTTTTTAGAACCTTCATGTACCTTTTGTTTTACTTGTTCTGTCAAAAAATTTTGCTCATAAACATAACATTTGCTTCACGTTTGATACATTTTCCAAAGAATAAATGGTTGTATTTCAACAAGGTAATGGTGCATTATTAAAAATGAACTACATTTACTTTACATCAGTTTATGCACAATAAACTTGGTGTGATTTTAAGTGTTTCAATCCAATCCAGAACAGATATTTCTGCAGGTTTTGTTGTATTTGTCCTGTACAGTTACAGGGCTCACAAAGGACTAAACTGAGCTTTTTGTGCAGAAAGACCTTTGTTCTTATTCTTATAGAGATCAACTGTCCTAATCAACTGAACGTCACTCTTTCAACCAGAGCTCTACCCAGTGAAGGTCAGCTGACCTGCATTTAATAAAAAAACTAAAAAAAACTCTGCAAAGGGGGCTCTGTGCATCAAAATTACTTGTGTGGGAGTATTGCGAATTGTTCTCTGCAGCTTGCAGATCTCACCTCATGGAGCTTCTGGGCTCTCTGCAGCTCATCGTCACAGTCCGGCACGGTCCGGTTCAGTTTGGTCCTCAGCTCTTTCAGGTGCAACATGCTGTCCAGCAGCCCGGCATCACAGCGCTCCCAGTTCTGACAAAGGAACGTTGGTGAATCACAAAGGATTGAGGTGGCATCTCACAGAGCTGACGCTCCTCCACAGCAACAGGAGCCTCTTTTGTCTGAATTTTTCCCAAGCAGTCGTTAATTAGAGCAGATTGGATTAAGTTACTGCCTGTCTGCAGAGACAGATGGAGGCTGGAGCTGTCTTCACAGCCAGATTAAATATAAACTCTGACCAGAAAAAACTACAGCTGATTGAGGGCATGAAGACGAGACGCTGAGAATAAACCCCACTGACGCCACTGAGATTATGACCAGTAGGTCATTTCTGCTCCTGGTCTTCTTCACTGGGATCTTCTAATAAAGTTTTTCAAAACTGGACCTTCAAACAAACCAAAAAAATGGGCTGTCCAATGATAGCTCATTAACAGCTCTACTTCTGCAGCGAAGAAGCTGAAGCCTGTTTCATCACTGCCAGTATTGGTCCAAGGACAAGCCATGATGGGAGTTCAGGGTCAGCTCAGATTAGACACAAACGACTTTGAAACGCTGTCACGAGAACCAGGTCAGGCCATGCTGAAGTCAGAGAAATTCAACCCAAGAAGAAACAAATAAATTTTCAACCTTTATATTGTGTTTTGGTCGAAATTGACCAATTTTCCCTCCTGAAAACGGGTCATTTTCGACCTGAACACAAAATAAGGGCACAGACAAGTGAAGCACAAAGTGGATAAAGAAATGGCCCATCTACAGTGCAGCTCCAGATGAGTTTTGAAGCAGCTTTTGGTACAGACCCCCTTCACCCCACGTGGAGGAACAGGCTTCAGTGGGGGGTACCTGGATGATGGCTTCTGTAAGATCCATGCGCTTGCCCAGCAGCCTGTGGAGGTTGTCCCATTCCTCCTGCAGCGCCCCCAGATCCATCTGCAGCTGACTCTGCGTCTCCTCGTCTCCCATGGAGAAGAGCTGCTGACCGACCTCCAGTGTGTGGATGAAGGTGCTCTGGTACCTGTGGAACAGCAGCTCTGTGTGCTGGAGGGGGAGGGTAAAGACAACGGATTGTGGTCTGATGACGTTGCTAGGAGAATGCAGGAGATTTAACTCTGGAGGATCTCTAAACCATCATGACTGATAGAAACATAAATCAAGACTTTATTCTCATGTTTCTTCTGATTTGAATACAGTGAGCCTGTGATCAACCCCAGGTATTCTACTCACCATTATAATGCCATGCTGAGGTTTACTTTAGGTGTGAATATGTATGTAAAGAGTGCTGCTGATTTCGTTGTCCTCCTCACCTGCAGCTCCTGCAGGGAATGTCGCAGCTGCTGCAGGCTGCAGCGGGTAGGGCCTGCAGGGGGAAGCAGGGTCTGAGCGTCTGACAAGAATCTCTGCAGCTTCCTCAGGCTGTGGCTGTACTCATGCCAGTGCTTCACCAGCCCTTCCACTAGGGAGCGTCGCTGCTCAGCCCGCCGCACCGCCCCCTGCCAGAGCTCCCTGAGTCGGGCCAGCTTCAGGATGAAGTCGCTCCTTCAGCATAAGACAGAGCATCTGCAGTGAGTTTTCCCTCCAAAACCCCCTTGGTCTTTCTACAGTCATTGTCAGCATAAAGTCTTGAATGCAGTTTTACATCTTCAGCATAAATAAAAACTTGAAGCTGGAATAACTTCATACTTTGACTCACCGCCATTCTTTTCATTTAAAAGTTGACTTTCATTCACAAAGCTCCTTCTTTGAAATGGTTTGGTTTCTTTGTTCCTGGCAGGACTGTGACAGTCAACGTAATAGCTACCACTTCAGATGTGCAATAACACTGGTAATTTTTTTTAAACCAAAACATTCTAAAAGAAAAGCCTTTTCAACGTGGCATCATTTCCAACATACTCTGGATATAAAAGCTGATTTTGTGTATAAGTCGCTCTAAGTTCGTCATTCAAACAGCCACGTACACAATGCCGTTTAACGGATGAGCAGCACCACTTGGCCATAGCGCCTTCAGGTTGGTGGTAGATAGTCAGGTGTTGCAGGTGAACACTGTGAGTCTCAAAGTGTCATCAGCAGACTTGAATCAAAACACAGAGTTTCAGAGTCCGAGTTTGTGACAGATCCAGGAGTGGAGCCCCGCCAGTGACAGACCACAACCATGACCAGAACCTAAGGACCTCTGCACTCAGACCGGGTTTAGCAAACACCACACAGTTGCAGGGCATTTACCAGATGTGAGGGAAACTCTGGTTTTCAGACAAACCATTTCCAGCAGATTCCACCGCTTTGACGGCAATGAGAAATGACCATTGCAGGTGACCACTGAATTCAAGCACTTGTAAAAGGGAGTGGAACACCTCAGAACAACATTGTGAGTCAAGTGAGGAGCATGAGAAGCTGCTGTCAAGCTATTATTGCAGCACGGGGTGGAAATAACCACTGCTGACATGGTCAATGTTAGTTATTATGGCCCGCAGCAGTCACTGACCGTAAGGACCATTTTGTTTTCACTTAAGGAAAGTTCTGCGCCTTTGAGAAAAAATTTGACCCCTGCACATGCTCCAAAAGTCAAGAAAATCTGCACACATCTAGTACCCGAGGAAAAGGAATTTTGGGCAGAGTTAATGACCCCCACAATGACATCACGGCGAGGGAAACTCCAACAAAAAATGAACGGGCCGAAAGTCACTTCTGGAGCCAGAAAAAATATTTTAAAAATACTCAAACGAAACCAAAACACACGTGTCAGGGATATCCAAGAGAACTTCAAAAATGATTATGGGATGGCCACACAATTTATTGGGGGCCCTTTTGTGCCATTTCCCATTTTCACACAATATGGGAAAAGGAAACTTTTGTCCATCCGATTTTCATGAAATTTCACACACATGCCGGGAGCTTAAGTCTACAACCACCACTTGAGTTTTGTTGACCTTTGACTTCAGGTAAAACCCGCCATCTTGAATTTAAAAAAAGAAAACACTGTTAGTACAAGCTACAAATTAAAACTTGTCCTGGGGGATTTTATTCATCGTTTCCTAAATTCTTTGGCATCATTAAGTTATAATTCGGGATTTTTTTAGAGTTTTTCCTATCCGAGAAGGAAGGTCAAAGGGCAGGGATGCCAGTTTAGCCGAGTCTGTTTAGTTTAGTAACCAGTTATTGCTTATATTTTATTTTTTATTTTTTATTAACTTTATGTTCTTTGCATAAATAGCGGTGTGAAGCCCACTGAGACTCCTGTGGTTGTGATTTTGGGCTAAATGAATAAATTGAATTGAATCATGGGTAAGCAATTGGATAAATGTTGGAATTCGAAGTTGTAGATTTTGAATGGCGTGTGCATGGCGAGCTCACAAAAGTGGCGTTCTCCTAAAAATCACACATTTTTTTAACAAAATATCGTGAAAATTGAATATGATGATCCCTGACTCGAGCTGAGCAAAACTAAATAACACAGGATGTGAACATATTAGGAATGTGGGCGTGGTTAGCAAATAACCTCCATTGCTAAGGAAATCCAAAGGTTTACTTTTGCCGATTCTCCTGAAACTTACATAGATCTGTTCGGTATTCCCAGGCAACCAAAACATAAAATGGTTACTATGGAAGTAAAACCAACAGAAAGCCGGCATTTTGAAAAAAAAGTGCCTTTTTACATAATGTCTTTAATACAGCTCAGTTCAGCCTTACAGAGAGAGAAGGGGGTGGGGTCAGGCGTGCATTGTGGCTGCTTCACAAATGGGGTCAAGTCAAGGGTGGGCGGTGAGGGCAGCAGAGGCGAGTGGAGGCAGGCAGCGAGAGCTGGTAGCACTTTGGGATAGTAAATATCAAACTAATGAAAATGATGTGTCTTCTCATTCATTGTTAGTCGTATCAAAGAGAACAAAGAAAAGCACACATGTAAATAGCAATATCCTTCACTCAATTTAAGTGGAGTAATTGTGCCAGCACGTTTAAAAGTATCAGACAAAAATATGCATCCCAAACCATCGCTCAGCTTATCTTCTATTTGTCACCATCTTCATACCAATGTTTTATATTGGACAAACTTGAAGCTGGATTTGGAACCCATTTTCTTCAGAGAAGACTTTCAAACTCCAAGACGGAAGGAGGAAAGAGTGAGTGCAGAAAAAGGAAGTTTCTCCAGACAGGTCATCAGCTTTGAAAAAGGTCACAGGACTGCTGGGCTTCAGTTCAAAAGAGCTGAGTCCGTTTTTTGTTTAAAAAAGGGAAGCTCAGTTTGTGAGTAAAAAAGGAGGAATATTTTGCAAAAATCTGCATTGGTTGTGATGGGCCTTTCAGCCTGAATGGAACCAGCTGCAGGGGCTTCTACACAAATCCCCCCAGGCTGTCACAGGTTTGGTCTTAGAATCTGTTACTGCGGTACTGTGTCTTTTTCAAAACATCTTTGGAGTCAGTATGCTCTGACCACACCATCAAACAGATAGGAAGGACCGTGATTAGCATCTTCTCCATCTGTTGTTCTAGAAAGCTTTGTGTCAAACCTTCCATCTTAAAGTAAATAATGAGAAAGAAACTGTCCTAACGTTTGATCGAAGACTGTTTCCTCCTGAGGAATCATCTCACCTGTACTCCACCTGTCCTTTCTGCAGCAGAAGGAGAGCTTCAGCAATGACTGAGTGTAGAATCTGGTGAGCGACGAGGAGCTCTGCCTGAAACCGCTGGAGCACAAAGACTCATCAGAATCTCTCTCAATAGTCTGAAATGATCTCCTGTGTCCTGTTTGCTGGGTGTGTGTGTGTGTGGGTGTGTGTGTGTGTATCACCTTGTGTATGCAAAGCTGCTGCCTGAGGTTGCCGTAGGAGCCGGCGATGTCCACAGCCACGCCGTCCTCCATCTTCTGCAGGAAGGTCATCCAACTCTCACACTTCTGCTCAAACGTCTGACACCTCAGCGCTTCAGTCTGCAGCTCACTGCACAGAAAAAGTCAACTTTCAAAAATCTATTCAGTTTGTTCATCAACAACAAATGGCCGCCTCAGAAGCAAAAAGCCCCAAATAAAATTAAGTTATTACAACTGTTTTGGTCCGAATTAGGTCCAGTTGTTCCACTAAAGATGAATTATTATGGCCCACAGCAGCAGTCCTTGACTGACCATATTGTTTTTGCGCATTTTTGCGCCTTTGAGCAAAAATTTGACCCTCGCCACACGCGCAAAAAGTCACCAAAATTTACACACACCTAGGGAAAACTGAAAATGACTTTTTGGCTGAGTGAATAAGGACATTTAGAAGTTTACTTTTGCTGATTATCCTGAAGCTCCCGCAAACATTGACCTCAATGCAGTTGACATTAATATGAAATCTAACCACCATGGAGAAAAACGGATAGAAGCAGACCACAAATCTGGTTCCTTTCTGGTTTTTTATAAAAATATTTGTGCACGGCTGATAACAAGGACTGGTTTATTTGTGTATCAAGCTGCCGATGGTTTCCCCATGATCTGACCTTAATTCTTTTGCTTTCTTTTTGTAATTGGCTTCAGCCCAAAAGTTCGTGGTTGTTCCCAGGATTTAAGATTGAAGCTTTAATGTAATGGTATGATCTGCGGTAAATAATCCAGATTTTGTTTTCTGTCATTCTTTTAGTAAGATTTCTTCTTTTTTATGTTTGACAGATTCTGCTCTGACATTTGAGGAAGTCCCTTTCTGAGCTTAAAACACCTCAGAACACGTCTGAGTGCTTACAGTGGTTTGAACGGACTTCATGACTGCATGTGGAAGAAGTGCTGACCAGGTCAGCAGAAGAATTACAGCTTTTCATCCTGCAGAGCAATTACCTCCTGCACCTCTGCCTCACTCACCTGCAGGCCTCCTCAGCTCTGGAGGAGGCGTCGACCCAGCCACGATTGAGGCGCTGTAGACGGCGAGCAGTGACGTCACCCAGCATCAGGCTGCGGCCCAGCTCATTCAGTACATCCAGGTCAGCAGACAGACCGCTCAGCTCCAGGAGGCCAGACTGCAAACATATGGTGGTTTTAGAGGGATCACAGAAGTCTGGACGGCTGCACATGTGACCCCACTGCTGAGGACCAAAACAAACGCTGCAGTCTGACTCTTTGGGTTCAGAACTTCTGGTTCCCCTCATCTCAGAACCCTCCTTCTATTCAGATCAGCTCAGGACCTGTCACAGCTGACGTCAGCTTCAGTCTGAATCTGAACTGCTGAATCTTCACCTTGATCCAGAAACAAACATTTACTCACAGAAACCTGAAGGAGTTCAGGTGCCTTCACGCAGCAACATCCAAGACATTCAAGTTCAGAGAAAACTAACTCATGCACAGGTCTAAAACTATTTTCTTCATGATGTTCATCATTAAAGAACAGAAGGAATCAGAGCTGAAATCTTTCTGAGGGACAAACTTTTGGTTTTTAAGTTAAACATACATTTTTAAAAACGTGAAGTGATACTCTTCTGTCCAGTGATCTATGACAGGAAACAGGAACATCATTGCAAACTAACACTTGAATCTGTGGTGACTCACCTGGTCCGTGTCAGCCATGTTGTCCAGACGCTGATGCCAGACCTGCAGACTCTTCTCCAGGGACTCCAGGATCTGTTCAAACTCCTGCAACCTCTGAAGCTCCTCCTACAGAAGAGAGGCGGGAACCAGCGGACCATACAAGTCTTAATTTGTAGGTCAGTGTGACATCGAGCACAAAGCAGCTTCAGTTATCAGCTGTAAGCGGGAAATGACTGCAGTGGGAGAGCAGTGGAGATGATTTCCAAGTCTGACCATGTCTGAGTTTCTGCAGAAGTTCAGCTGCAGAGCTCAGTCACTGTGAAAATATGAATCCCTCATTCATAAAGCTGTACCTGCAGCTGACCCAGCCTCTGAGACAACTGCTGGCTGAGCCGCAGGACTCCTCGTGACAGCAGGCGGCTCTCTGATTGGATCAAAGCAGCGGCTGAGGGATCCAGGAGGCTGACCAAGTCCTTGGAGACTTTCAGCACCCCCTCCAGGTCAGACTGCAGGCACTTAGTTGTCCTCAGCAGACTCTGAAACAAATAAAGAATTGTGAGTGTGCAGCTCCTGGAAGGTGCAGCTTCCTCCACCGACTGAAAGTGGAGATGGAGAAGAAAGAAAAACTGTCAGGTGAAAAACTGAGGTGAAACTGTCACAGAGATCCCAGAAGAATCAATTCATCTGTTCTGTATTTGCAAGTCATGTTCTATTAACCGCAACTGTAAGTTTTCATCAAGGACATTAATCCAAAAGTTGTTTGGATGTGTTTGGTAGGAGAAAACATCAGAACAACTTCTGGCTTGTAGACATAAAACCATTGTGAAGTCTCTTAAAAAAGGATGATTGAGAATCAACACCCATGTGCTGTTGAAGGTATCAATGAAGATGAGATAGATGTTACCTTTTCTTTTTTTACCCCAACATTTTGCAGTGAAAGAGAACATGGATTGAAAGGGAATTGGGGGTGGGGGTTGCTCCGCATGCAGCCCCCCCCCACAACTGAGAGTTTGATTTCTGATGATTTCCTAGAAAATGGCTCAGGTTTTTTTTATTTAAAATGGCAAAATATAATTAAAAGACCATTGGGAATGCTTTGAAAACAGATCAAAAGATGATTGGAGTGGGACTTTAAAATAAAAAATAACATTTGTTAGAAGAATCAACACAACTTCAGATGTGGAAGTTTGAATCAAACTAAAGAAAAAAATGTGTCCTCAGTTCACTATAGCAAACAGTTCTTATCTTTGAACTCCAAGAGAAATTCAGCCTTAAAACCAAGAGTTTTCAAGACTCTAACCTACATTTAAAAAAGAGTTTGTTTGGTTCCAGTTTTTCACTTTATTCCATTATGAGGCAGTTCATAGCAGTTTGGACCATTGGACCATTTTGAGCTCAAAGACAGTCTCACCTGGACGTTTTGAGTCTTTATAGTGGTTTGCTCCACTGAGGTTTCATGTCCGGGCCCAACTTTCAGCTCTGAAGTGACATCACTCTGCAGCGCTTGCAGTCGCTCAGAGGCAGATCCAACCAGCTGAGAGTATACCCCCCAGGCCTGTAGGATCTCCTGACTTCTAAGGAGCTGCTGGTCCAGAGCCTCCAACACTTTGGTCCAGCTGGAAGGCAGAGAATCACTGTTTCTGTACATACAGACCCTTTCCAAAAAGTTTAATGAAAAAGTGTTTTGGAATTGGAAATCATTTAAAAACAAGACAAACAACAGAAATTTTAATCTATACACAGATATATCAATCATAGGACAGTTAGTCATAAAAACTGATTTGAAAATTCATATACAGGGGTTGGACAAAATAATTGGAACCCTACACTTTTTTAATGCTCCGATCCACACTGCCCATATCGTTTAAATTGGTATGACGAGCATGAAACTGAGCTGGAACACATGGAATGGCCCCTCAATCTCCGTATCTCAGTATCATTGAGCATTTGTGGTGTAAACTCGAGTGACAAGTCAAGAATTCCTACCCTCCACCCTCCCGTTTGGAGGAGCTCCAGCAAGTTTTGGTGGAAGAGTGGCTGAAAATTCTGATGGAAGAAGTCAAGAAGCTTTATGATTCCATTCCGAGACGTATTGAAGCTGCATTGAAGGCTAAAGGGGCTCCAACTCCATATTAAATAAAGTTTCTCCATATTTAACAATAGTTCCAATTATTTTGTATAGATTCAGGCCCCAAGGTTTAATTCACGTTAATTATTTATTTCGTTTTACTTAAATTGGGGTTCCAGTTCATAAAACCCACAAAACCACAAGTTTAAAAAATGTAAGTACTGTAGAAAAATCACAATGTTCTCCTCAGTTTCTGCAAAAAGATAAAGCAGAGATTATGATCACATCAAATCAATCCATATAAAGTATTTTCTAAATGTCCATGTTCAATCCTTCAATATTCTGGACAGGACCATGTTCTGCTGGAAGATAAAAATCTGCATCTCCATCCAGATCCAGCAGAAGGAATCATGAAGTCCTCCAGAACATTCTGCTAGACTGTTGCAGTGATTCTGGATTGAAGAAAGCAGAGTTTACCAACACCAGTGCTGGACACTGCAGCCCAAATCATGACTGTGCAGATTTCACACTGGACCTCCAGCAGTTTGGGTTCTGCTCCTCACCAGTCTTCCTCCAAACCCTTGGACCTTGATTCCCAAATGAAAGACTTTACTTTCATCAGAAAACAGGACCTTGGACCACTGGCCAATAGTCTGGTCCTTCTTCTCCTTGGTCCAATTGAGATTTTTCCTCCGTTGGTCCAGGCCCAGAAGTGTCTTGACCGGAGGAACCCGACAGTTGTAGCCCATCTCATGAATGTGATGGTTTTTGAAGCTGTTCCTCCACCTCATTCCACTCTTTCTGGATGGTTGCAGGTTCTTGAATCTTTAGATAATCCACTGAAGCCCACAGTCATCTCTTTTGCTGCTGCATCTTCTCCTGACACATTTTGTTCTTCCATTAGACTTTCTGTTTGGACACAGCGCTCTGTGAACAGTCATCCTCCTTAGCTATGGACTTTAGTGTCTTACCCAGACTATGGAAGGGATCAATGATGGTCCTCTGGATAGTTGTCAAGTCTGAAGTCTTCCCCATAATGAACCAAACTGAGACCATTTAATGACATCTGAGAAACTGTCCAGCTACTTTGAGTTTAGTGGATGATGAGTTGGTGAAACTCAGTTTATAACAATCATGTCCAGACCAGCATGAATGTTTGGTCAGATTTGTCTACAGTTTTCACATTATTTGAAAATATGTTTCTGTGGGTTTTATGAGCTGAAACACTAATTTATGTAAAAATAAACAAATAAGTGCTTGACATCAATTAAACACTGGGTTCTGAATCTATATTCTATGAAAGTTTCATTTTGGTGGTGGTTAAAGCTGAATACCAAATAATTTTTCACCCCGCCCCCTTTCAATGTATCATACAGCAAATTCTATCTCAGCTAGCGGGAACATGGGTCCAAAAGGTTACAGAAAACATGTAACTTCTCAGTTTGGCTGCAGATTCCTCCTCTCAGCTGACTGACTGACTGATGAGTATCTGTCTGAACGCCAGCATCCATCTCACCTGCTCCTCCATCTGTCTGTCCGTTCACTGACGATGGCAGCTGCACATGGACTGATGAACTCTCTGAGGCAGAGCACGCTCTGATGCAGATCCTCCCACTCGGCCTCAGAGGAGCAGGCCTCTTGAAGAAGGAGCTGCGTGAATACACATAAACATCATGCTTGTGGTCAGCGGTCAGTATTTCTGCAGCTGTCTGACCCTTTCTAGCAGAAAAACACTTTTTGCAAACACCTGCAGCCTCTCATGTAGATGCCTCTGAGCCTGCAGGCAGAGCTGTGGACCACAGAAATACTCCAGAGTCAGAGACACTCTGATGGATTTCAGCATCATGAGTCTCTCCATGTTCTCCACACTGGTCCATAGCTGCTCTGTCTGACTCAGCCTTCGTTTTGTGGATTCTGTCTGCAAAAGATGAAAGCAACACTGCCATCACCACTGCTAGATTGTATTCAATTATTGATTCCATGTTACAGCTGCATATCTTTCTCTGATACCTGAAGGCGGAGAGATGCACAGGCCTGGATGGACTCATCAATCCAGAAGAGGACATCACAGCTGCTCTCTTCTCTCAGCTGCTGAAGAGCTGCACGTTTCTGCTCAATCTTCTGCTCCAGCTCCTGATTCACATCATACAAACATTGGTTGCGTTCACATTTGTAAGGTGGTGAGGTATCTGCTTTATTTGAGCATCTTCCCAGAGGCTTTTTTCATGTGATGTCCACCTGGCAGTTGCTGATGTTCTTCTGTACTTCAGTCCAGCTGTTGGGTTTCTGTGCTGACTTCATGCAGCGGCTCTGGTCCTTGATCCAGCTGTTGACCTGCTTCATCCGGGTCTCCCAGTCCGTCCGCTCCCTCAGATGCTGCTCCACGTCATTCAGCTGGAAAACCAGAATATGTTTTGACCACCAGGTTTCTGTCAAAAATCTGGGCCAGATCCTTTCTGCCTGAGTGTTACCATGTTAGCATCCCAGCAGAGCATGCAGAACAATGACACTCAGTAAAGATGTTGCCCTCAGTTGCTTGGATGAAATGTTTCTCAAATGAACTTTAATTTTCGCATCATGTCAGGCTTTCTTTAAAGTGTTGTTTTTCGCCTGAAGAACAGACCATCAGCAGGTCCAGCTGATTGACACTTGGGCAGGCCTGGAGCAGAACAGTAGACATGGATTACTGTACCTGGCTTTGAAGACTCTGCTGCAGGTGGCGCCACTGCTGATTTAAATGGCCCTGTTCTTCTGCAAACTGGTTCCAGTCACAGCGCCTCCACTGGCTTTCCTCAGTACTGCACATTTGGAACTGCTGGTTGACAAAATCCAGCATGGTCTGACGAGCAGTTGACTCACTGAGACACTCCTAGAAGGAACAGTCATGGAAGGAGTGAGGGCATCAGTCACACACAGTCAGTCATGCTCCACCACTCACGTTCACTTTGTTTCTACCTTGCAGTATTGTTGGATCTCGGTCAGGTTGATGGGTGTGTGACTGCGATGCTCCTCCAGCTGTGACTGCGATGCTGCGAGCCAGCTTTGCAGCTCCAACAGGACTTCCTTTGGGGATAACTCCTCCATCCACAGCTGAGGGTTTTGGATAGAATTGAACCTTTATGGTCATTACAACAATCACAAGTACAGCAAAAGTGCTTTGAATAGAGAGGAGAGGAGACAGTGGTGCCAAAAAAAAATCATTCATCTGTACCCTTATCACATTTGGGGTGAAGTGTAGGTAAATAAGATAACAGAACTCCACCAGGTTTAGCTGTGTCCTATGAGGGAAGTCAAATGTTCTGGTAAAACCAATTTAGAAATGGAATGAAATCAATTCTTCAGATCAGAAAGTGAGTTTTCTAACTTTAGATTTTTAGCTCTTTATAAATATTTCATCATATTTGATCCAGGCATTTCTGAGACCCCTCATTGGGCATGATCAAAACATTCCTTAAAAACATTGTACATGACACAGTCCATGTGTTCTGCCCTGTAGTTTATCATCATTCCACTAGGGGAAGCACAATACTTTTTCTTACTCGCTGCTTCCATGAAATCACAAAAACGCTTTTGGTGAAAAAAAGTTTTCATAATGTTTTCCAAATTTTATGGTGATAATAGCTCAGGTGTAAACACATTTTTAAAAATACATGTTTAAATCACAGGGCTGCACGGTGGCGCAGTGGTTAGCGCTCCTGCCTCACAGCAAGAAGGTTCCCGGTTCAAGTCCTGGCTGGGGGACCTTTCTGTGTGGAGTTTGCATGTTCTCCCCGTGCATGCGTGGGTTTTCTCCGGGTACTCCGGCTTCCTCCCACCGTCCAAAAACATGCTTAATTGGTTACCCTAAATTGTCCCTAGGTGTGGATGTGAGTGTGCATGGGTGTGTGATTGTGACCCCTGCGACAGACTGGCGACCAGTCCAGGGGTGTACCCTGCCTTCGCCCATGAGTAACCGGGTTAGGCTCCGGCAACCCCGTGACCCCGAAAGGGATAAAGCGGATTGGAAAATGAATGAATGAATGAATGTTTAAATCAGAAAGAATGCAACATTTGTTGATAGTTAATTCTTTACAATATAGTTACATCATGTTTAAAATATGAGGATAATATAAATAAAGTGCTTTTTTCCTGAACACTCATGTCAATGTTTTTCTATATTAAGCTAACATGTTTTTAACTAAAATGTACAAATCACCAAATGGTTCATAAGTGATATGATATCTATTCTCATAAAACAGACATAGTTTTGTGAATTTCATCAAATGTTTTTAAAAATCATCTTAATTCTAAAAACTATTGCATGTTTTGATATCAGTTCTTTAATGCAGTGAGCTTCACAGGTCAATCAAAACCAATGAAAAACTATGTTCTTTGCAGTGATGTGGGTTAGGAGGCGCTCCCTCTGTGAGGGGAGTGCACGTTCTCTCTGAGTGTTTTGGGTTTCCTGTGTTTCTAGTCTGAGTAGTCTGGTCTGTGATGGGCCCATGAGTCTGATTTAGGACTGGGATGGTCTGTCAATCCCAAGTATAGGAAACCACAATAGACTTCAGTGACCCTGATCAAGAAGAAGGGGGTGTTATAAAAAAGGATGGATATTCATTTGAAGTTACGGTAGGAGAAGAGAAAAAAAGAGCCCCCCCCCCCCAAATTTTTTTTTTAAAATAATAATAAAAAGAGAGAGAGAGAGAGAGAGAGAGAGAACAGGTGGGGGGGGGGGGGTTGGAAGAGTTTCAGAGCCTAACACTGGAATAAGAGGGGAGGGAGAAAAATACAAAATAAGACGAGAGGATGTGGTTTCACACCAATAAGGCTGAGAAGAGTCCTCGGGACAGCATTGTGCCTCACAGTGGGGGTGTCCAAAGCTAATAGCAGGCAGAAAGATGGAGTCCTAAAAAACCAGGCTGCACTTAAACTGTCATGTCGGCCAGGAAAGACTTCCTTATATTTAGAAACAATGGGATTCTGCTGGTTTGAAATGAAGCTCCAGATGTCATTCACTGTACAAATGAATAAAAGTCAAAGTAAAAAAATGTGGGGACAAGAACAAGATGAGAAGCTGGGCTTGTACTAACCAAAGTGTTATCAAGCATTATCACAACCAGACAGTTAATGAGGGTTAATGAGGTTAATAAAGTTTTCATCTCCACTTAGGATTTGTGTACTTTTTCAATCCCAACACAAATGTTGCAAACTGGTTCTTAGGATTTTAAATAATGATGAGACACAACTTCCAATTCATGGCTTTACTCGTGGCGTTTCAAGGGAGGGCTTCTAAGCTTGTTACCTGTATCACCAACACCTGTGCACAGAAGCAATCAATCAAATAGATGTTCAAGATACTCAAGGACATCACTCAAGCTACGTTCACACCACCCTCGGCAACACGCATTCAAGCAACCACTTTCAATGAAAAGTCTATGTAAACTAGCGTAAACGCGCAATTTGGGCTTCCGTGTTCAAAACTTTCCTGTTCACGCATAGTTTGGTAAGTTTTTCCCACGGTTTTGGGCTATTAAACGTGTGTTGAAGTTAAACCAGGTTGAACTTTGACCAATCAGGGTCTTGGGTTTGGTTGGGTAAGGTATGGATAGCATCCTCTTAAAATCACAGAAGTGCCAAATGTGTGAAAATTGATCATGCAGGATAAATTAGTGGTTGCGGTTTGTACATGGCCAGAATGATACCAAATCTATTTGTATATCGGAACAGAGCTCTAAAGAAAAAAAGCCTGGAGGAAGATTTGTGAGACTTGCACCACTTTGACTTTTCACACCAACCCATGAGGCACAGACACATCAATTAGATATCTAAATCATGACAATTTCAAAAGCTGTAGATATGGATTATGCATCTAATAGACATCAGTTTACAGAGTTCTTGTGCATATTGCGGTTTAGATCTCTAGCAGACCACTTTTCCACAGCCATGGTCCCATCATGCCTTACATTGAGCCATTTGGGTAGTTTCTTCTCTACTGCATCTACAGTGTGTCGTAGTTATCTAATAGACATCTACAATAGATATCCATTAGAAGCCTGCGACAAACTGACCTGACCTGATAAGGGTGTAGTCAACCTTCAACAGTACCTGGAGTGAAACCAGCAAACCTGTGACTCCCAAAAGACATTCAATAGGTTCTGAGCATGGATAGATGTGAAATTACAGTTTTTGTTTTTTCAAAATGTTTTACAAAATTACTCAATTAGATGTCTAAAAACATACCAAGATCAGATGGTTACAAGTAGATGTGTAGTAGACCTCTGTATGCAGACATCTTTCAGAACACTAGATAGACATCTAATAGAGTATCAAAATGGAGTTGTCAGAGGTGTCCTGCAGACATCTACAGGCAATGTAAATGAGGTATCTAATAGACATCCTGTGCCTGGTGAGAACATGCACTATTAAAAAAGAACCCCCTCCCTGTGTGTCACACGCCCGGTGTGAACTTAGCATCACACTACACAAGACAGCCATCTCCCAGCACACTCAGTGTCAGGGACTTTGAGTGATTTTTCTCAGAACAGTGAGGAAGCAGCAGCATGGGTGCTGCCATGACGATCACACAGCTGCACACAAAGTCACCAAGAAAAGTGCTGGAAACACAGAGCACCGTAATATTTCCTCACCTTGAACAGATCTTGCTGTATGGCTGGCAGGTGTTCCAGCAAACTGGACCAGTCCAGCTCTATCTGCCTCAGCTGAGTGTTAATGGAGCAGAGGTGTAGGTCCAAAGTTGTTGCTGTTTTCTCTTCATCTTCATGCAAGGCTGCTTCTGCTTCTTTCAGGTGGATTAGCTGGGAGGCGGTGCCAAAAACTGTCACCTTCAGTTCAGTCTTGGCCTCCAGCTCTTTCATCAAAGCCTAAAATGATGGTGTTCAGTTTTCATTTGTCTAATAAATGGAACTCAAGAGCGTCAAACTCACTCACCACAGCCTTCAGACAGACGCCATGCTTTTGCTGAACATCCATCCAGTCAGCTGAGGAAACAGCCAGGCTCCATCTGTGCAGCTGCTCTTTTGCACCACTCATCCAGTGTCCAAGCTCAGCAGCGTCCCGCCGGAACCTGTGATAGAAGAAGAGTCATGGTTCAGAAACCAACAGCAGAAGAGAAAGTGAGCTTTAGAGATCCCATCAGAACGTCTGTTCTTTGAAAAATAAAAGGTTTTCATGCCTTGACTAATGATGATGATGATTTTCTTCTAATCCTTTTATTTTTTAGATGTTTTTTATTTTTAAACAAATAAACTCTAGAAAAGAAAATATTAGTCAAAGTTAAATAATAAGAAAGAATATTAAGGATGGATGAAAGCAACATTGAGTCATTAAACACATATTCAAAAAAAACATGTAAGCAAAAAAGCATTTGAAGAACTACTTTTTTTATTCTGAAAATGTTCTGAAAAACTTCCTTTCAGAATCTCACATGTTTTTTAGAGTTCTTGTTCTTTCAGAGCTGATGCATGCGCGCTCCAGCTGTCTATGAAGCAATTTCCAGCGAGTCTCCAGGTTGCAGGTGGACACGCTCACTCCACAACAACCCACAGTCTGCAGCCAGCGTCCCGCCTCCAGCATGTGACCAAACCGTGCCTGGTTTCCCTTCATAACGCCGCACAGGTCCTGTGAGGCAAAAACTTATCAACAAAGGCAGAGCAGCAAAGGTGCTGTGTGCAGCAGCAGGTCATATGGAAACAGCAAAGCAGCAGTTCAAACCTAACGTGTATTTTCTTAAAATGTTGCAGACAGCAGGCAGAGTGTTCACTCATGGAGCCACCTGAGCTCACACAACTATCCCTTCATGGGTTTGTCGTAAAAGAGGACGAAATGAGTTTGGAGAACAATTTTATCAGAAAATAAGACATTCAGATGACATTTTCTGTTTTCATATAGTTCATCTGATGAAAAAATCATTTTTACTTTTCTTATTTCTAAAGAATTAGGGTTTAGTGTTAATATTGGACAAGTGTGAAGCTCAAAGAACAGAACAGTGAGGATACAGGAGAACAGAAGGTGGGGGACATGATGAATGGTGTATATTAACTAACATTTACCTTTGTTAAAGTCACTCATTTTTTATATATTTTCAAAAAGTTCCAAGTGGCCTCTTTAATTATGATTAAAGATGTTTTTAGGCAAAATCTCTAAACCTGTGCCATTTTCTGGGACATATTTTCTGCAGAAGTTCAATTGAAATTCACCTCTAGCTAGCATACAGCCCCTCACACTCCCAACCTAACAATACCCCTGCACCAAAAATGGCCAGAAATATTGGAGCTATCCAGCCATGCAGCTCAGACGAGGAAAACAAAGACATGGATCTATTTGTCTGAAAGTGGATGCAGCAGAGCTAGGAGCTCGTGGTTCACCTTTCTGTCACCAAAACCATCTTAAGTTCTTGGAGTCAATAGTCCAGAACAACAGAGAGTGAAGAGAAGAGGCGTCTGCAAGCAGGTTGGAACAGATGGAGAAAGGTTTAAGGTTCAACTGTGACAGAAAAAGTGTCATCAAGAATGAAAGGAAAGGTGGAGAAGACTGTGGTGAGAGCAGCCATGTGGGTGTCTCCAACGCTGTTCCTCCTGAGTTACTGCCATTACTGCCATTCTTGTTTTCAGCTAACCCCACTTCCATCATTTCTGATTTGCTGGATTGACTGAGCCCAGATTCTGATTGAGTGAACACACCTGATCCAGGTGAGCAGTAATTACTGAAGCAGGGTAAGCTGCAGAACAGGAACTCACGAGGAACAGTGGAAACCACTTTAGAAGAGGCAGAGCTGGAGGTAGTAGAGATGAAGATGTTGGTGAGATGAAGATGTCGGGTTTCAGGAATGAATCAGAGGAACATCTTATGGTAGATGTTTTGAAGGCAAATGCAAGGAAGCCGATGAGGATGGTTTGGACACATTGAGAGGAGAAACAGTGAGGATGCTGCTGAAGAGAACTCCAAAGAGGAGGTTCATGGATATAGAGACTCTCTACATCATGAGTGTGGTTGGTGAGTGGGGAAGTGGTCGGATGGAAAAGAATGATTTGTTGAGGCCACCTCTAAAATGAGCAGCTAAAAGACAAAGAACTAAAGCTAAAAGCAGTAAAAGCCAAATGTTTTTTCTCATAAATTCATTGAACCCCCTTCATGCATGCTTAGTATGGAGGGGGCTGCAAGAAAGCATCCTCTTGTGGGTGAGTTGCTGAGTCGTCTTTTCCATTGAGGGGAATGAATGTGTTTTGGTAGCAGGTTGTTTCTGCTGTTGCTCCTCTACCTGTGAACTGTAAGACACTCCCTCTTGGTTTTTAAAGAGGAAGCCACACATGTCCACCTTCAAACCCAGATGAATACTAATGATGCACTAATAACCTCATGTCACATCCAAGGAACGTCATGTGCTCCCACAGAAAACAACCTATTTGGCTCTGTTTAATTCAGCCAATTGAGTGCAGTGTAGTCAGCACAGACTGGACCACAATATCCTTTAAATGAAGAGATGAGAGCATTGCAAAATGCTCTCCATCTTCTGCTGAACTGCTTCTGCTCAATTAGATGGTCAGGACAAACGCATTAATAAAAATTACCCTGTAGGCAGAGCAGTTAGGGGATTCCTTTTCCTCAGAGTCAGTCACTGCGTACTGGAAAAAGGATGACTGGATGGTGTTCAGCAGGCGGTCTGCCCACATGCTGTCCTCTTCCCATTGTGACCACACCTAAAACAAGCAGTGCAGAATTTACTCCTATACAGTCTTTCATCTCACGGTTTTCTTCTCTGAACACATGTAAATGGAGTTCACTTGTATGGAGCTTTTCTGGGCCTTGAGGGCCCAAAGCGCTTTACAGTCTAACCCTAACCCATGCACACACATTCACACGCTGATGGCGGCTCCGCTGCTGAACACTGGTGCCAACCAATAGGTTGTTGGTTGGTGCAACCAAGAGGCAATGTGGGGTTCAGTATCCTGCCCAAGGACACTTCAACACATGGACGGGTAGGGTGGAAATTGAACCTGCAATCTTCCGGATCAGAGGAAGAGCACCCTTACTACTGCAGCATGGCTGTCCCAAGACCAACAGGCGTTCAAAAGCAAAGCACTTCAGGGTGTCAGGTTATCTAACTGAACTTCTCATCAGACCTGTGATGTTTCCTGTATTTTCATCCCTTTCTCCAGTCCCTGCTGTTGCAGCTGGGCAACCTCCATCTGCAGCTCCATTAAGATAGCCCTCCACCTATGGGTGGAGCTGTTTTGGACTCTATCAGTCAAGTGCTGCAGGACGTGCAAATGATAGGCCAAGAACCGGAAGAACTTCTGAAAAAGTAAAAAAGGTTTCAAAACGAAGGTCAAACTTTAAGAAGTAAAGGAGTCTCCCCAAATGCTCACCCTGTGACCCATCATCAGCTGCTGCAGCACCGAGCTGCTGCGGAGCTCCATGTCTGACTGCAGGGTGAAGCGCTGAGAGCCGAAGTGGAGCAGTTCCTCTAGACCTTGGACCAGTCGCTCCAACTGCTCCTGCAGATCCATGCTCCCCTTCAGTTTCCCACGGTGACACTGGACTCCATCCAGCACTGCATCCAGCTCAGCCTGCATGGGGGAAATGGATGGTTGAACTGAAGGCTTCTGTATCTTTGAAACCTTTCAAATAGACAGTACCTGCAGCTGTGAGGCGTGCTGGGTTTGAACCAGCAGACGCTGATGCTCAGCTTCCTCCAGCAGGGAGTGAGTCTGCTCAGCCTTCTGCTGCAGAAACTCCTGAGTCTCAACAGCAACCTGAAACACAGGCAGTGCTCTCCACAACCTTCTGCTGAGATTCCTTCAATGTGCAGGTCAGAGCTATCACGAGGGCCGCATCATGAAGGCTTCAACAGCTAAAACTACTCCTTCAGATGCTGAGTGAAACTGTACCTGGAGTTGTTCCTCCAGTGTCTCTTCATGCTGGCCAGTGCTCTGGTGAAGAGTAAGCTGTTTACAGTAGAGGTCTTCTTGCAGCTCGCTGAGCCATTTCTGGTGGAGGAGAGTTCCAACACAAATAAGAGCCTGAGATTTTCTGAGAAACCCAAGTTTTCAGTTCAAGTTGTTTGGTTTGATCCACAGTCTGCAGATTTTTGAAAGCTGTTTGCATAGAAAAAGAAAACCGAAATCATTTTTTAAAAAGTCTAAATTAAAAAGAGAGATCAAAGTTTCCTTTTAGCTTTTCAAAGAACAAATGTGAGTGTCACTGCACAGCAAACCCAGAGCATCTACTGATGATGAGGAGGACTTTAGGAGAGGAGACAGAAGTGCTTATGAACATTTAACTTAGGCAGACAAACTGGAGGTGAATCACAAAACGGAGTTAAATTCTATTGAATAAACTCATGAATGAGCCAGTAATGTCATTAAAAACTGGATTTGAGTTTTATCAGATTTTGTAAACCAACAGTTAACCAAAAGTGAAAATGTGAGTCAGATGAAGAAATAATGCTATGAATGTGTATCTTTGTGATCAAAATGAGGAATCGTATCTGCGTATGTCATATTCTGTTCATGCGAAGTATCTGTTCAGTCTGATCTGATTTAGCTTTAATTTCACTTCTCTTAGAGTTAGCACCAACTTAATTAATGTTTGGCCCCAGTGAGTGACAGCATCAGAGTTTACATGGATCTCTAACAGTAGGAAGAGCTTCTCAGAAGATCAAACTGACCTGTGTCTGCACTGCATCCTCCTGCAGTTTCTGCAGCCGCCTCTGTCTGCTTTCCACTGCAGTCAGGACAACAGCGAGGACTCTGCAGAGCACTTCTATACACTCCTGAGCATGGTCTGAACCAAGAACACGGCTGACCTCTGACCCCTGACATGCCAACTCATTGTTCAGGCAGGCCAGCTCTGCAGACAGACTCTGAAATAAACCACATAGATGTGTTGAGCCTGCAGGAAAACCATAGTTGCAGCTTGTTTTCTTTTGGTTAATAAAAACTGCAATGATCACGGTCACAGCGGTCCAAACTTGCCCACCTGCAAGCGCAGGAGTGAGAGTTGGACATGGTCCTCATGCGTCACCACAGCACCTGAGCGCAGCTGAGTGTTGGTGGAGCACAGGGACAGGCCCGTTCCATGCAGCACATCAAACAAACCCTCGTCCAGCGCCTGTTGGGCGCCCGCCTCAGCGGCAGCCTGAGCAGCGGCCTGAGCGGTCACCAAACACAGGAATGTTGTCAAAGCACACTTGTCAGGCAGTGAGAAATGTGAAAATGATTTCTGCAGAACTAATTAAGCTCAGCAGTGAGTACTGAGGGGTGGTGGTGCATGCTGCTGTTTCCAGAGGAACTGCTGCTCCTCCTCTGTAGTTTTTGCTCTTTCTCTCTAAAGTGTGAAGTCAACTTTGCTGTCTTTGTTTGATTTAGTAAAAACACATTAGACTACAGGGGCTGCTTTTAATTTCCTTAATTGTCCTTTATCTTTAGTTTAACTTTATCAACTTTTATTTTAAAAGTTAGAATATCGTCATATTATTGTTTCATTTAGTTTTTCCTCATCCTTAAACACGTCTGGAAAAAAACTACAAAAAAAGCAAAAGAAAAGAGAATAGTTAAGTAAAGCATATCAGAGAAGGGATTACATTTGCTTCATCTTTATTATGTATTATGTTTTGTAAATATATATGTATCTGAAAAGTATTCCATGATGTCACAGCCTTATTTCAAAATGGATTGAATCAGTTTTCTTCCTGAAAAATTCTGTAAAAACACCCCATAATAATAATATTGAAAAAGTTCTTTTAAATTTGTTGCAAATGTATTAAAAATAAAAAACTGAAAAATGACATGTACAGAAGTATTCACAGGCTTTACTGTGAAGCTCCACAGTGAGCTGATGTTTCTTCTGTTTCCACCGATGAGCCTGAGATGTTTCAGCTGCTTCATTGAAGTCAACCTGTGGTCAATCCAGTGGATTGGACATTTTGAAATAGGGCTGCGACATAATAAAAAGTGGAAGAAGTGAGGCGTTGAGAATACTTTCTGGATGCACTGTAGGTTAGGCTTCTAATAGACATCCTGTACCTGGAGGATCCCAGACAGAGACTCAGCTGCTGTGTGCTGTCTGCACAGAAGTTGGAGATGTTTGTCCAGCAAAGTCTGAGGTTTGTTCTGACTAAAGTAGCTTTAAGTTCAGCTTTACAGGTCTAACAGAGATTTTTAAAGTCTTGGATCTGAAATCTTGAACAGATTTTCAAGAGCACCCTCTCTTTGCCATACAAGAATCTCTAACAAGACTCTTTGTTGCAGTTAATAACTTGTCTCTTTGTCTTAAAACTGTTGTTTCTGTGTTTGACTTTCTTTCCATTGTTCCTGACACTTCTCTGGTTGCGTCTGGTCTTAATTCTTTTGGATGAATTGTTTGGTAACATTGCTAAACCAAGTTTTTTTTCTTGGTTTGGTGCGTCTTGCTTTCCATGTGCCGCACCTTTAAACAGCATTGATTGTGAATTGGTGCATTTTTGTTTTCTACAATGAACGGCTGTGTCAGTTCTGTAGCAGATCACCTTCACTTGTTTGCACTAATTATCTGCATGTCAATCATAGATGTATTTGCCTAAAATCTCCTGAATGCAAATGCATTGAAAAGAAAACGATTTAACGGACATTTTAACAGACCAGCAGACCCCTTCACCCATGTTTTACTGCTTCACTCTGGATCTGCACCTCACTGCTTAGCTGTGCAGATGTGCACCCCAGCTGCTTCAGACGGCTGATGGAGGTTTGGAGCTCTTTCAGGGTTTCTGTTCCGAACATGCATCCTGCTGTTCCATTAAAGGCCTTCAGAGATGAGTCTGTCACCTTCAGAGAGGGGAGAGGAGGAGTGACACACAGGAATATCAAAAGAAAAGATGAGGAAACACACAAGTCTAATCAGGCCCTGCAGGAGTCCACATCACACCAAGAGACAACGTCGTGTTCAAAGGAGGTGATAATCAAGCACGGCGAAAACTGATTTTTCTTTTCTTTTTGTGTTGGAAAAGTGATAATAGAGCCTCTCAGTCTTTGTGATGAAGGCCTCACCTCACACCAAGGAAGCAGGCAGCTCTCCTCTAAAGCGAGCAGCCAAGTGTGAAGAACATCCCACTTCTGTAGAGCAGAGTCCTCATGCAGGGGCCCCCTGCAGGACAGGGTCCACATTACATTTCTGGAGGAGAACTGAGGATGGTGGTTTACCATGTAGAAAGAGGACATGTCAGTTACCACGGTGATGACTCGCTGCCATCCTCCAGGCTGTTGGGTTGGCCTTTGCCCTGCTGGGCGACGGCCTGTGTGAGCCCCCTCTGCTGCAGGAGCTCCAGCTCCAGGTCCTGCAGAAAAGAGGATCCACCTACATTTACATCCCAGAAGTTCTCTGCAGTTGACTCTTTCTGCAAACGTAACCTCCATCAAAACTTCAGCTGATACAGGAGCATCCTGCTTCTAGGTTTTACTCACCATTAAGATTTGGGATTTTATCAAAGTATTTCATAAAACTGGGCTGCACGGTGGCATGGTGATTAGCACTTTGGCCTGCACTCTCAGAGCAAGATGGCCCTGGTTCACATCCCAGCTGGGATCTTTCTGTGGAGTTTGCATGTTCTCCCTGTGTGGGTTTCTTCGGTCCATTTGGCTTCCTTCCACAGTCCAGACACATGGTTCATAACACTAATTGGTTACTCTAAGCTGTGCATCTGTGTGCATGTGTGTGAGTTGGAGTGATTGTGTGCCCTACAACAGACTGGCAACATGTCCAGGATGTAGCCTGCCTGTAAATCCAAACAGTTAAACAAACATCCCAAAAGGTCAGAGAAGCCTCTTCTCACATGTTAGTCAAACCGTCAAACCGTCAGTAAAAACAGTAAGAAATGATGGAACATTATTCAATAAAACATAATTGAATTCCACATGCAAGCATGTTAGCACATAGAATTCTAACTAACAAATATGGATAGTGAAAACAACCTCGTAAATATCAAAATACAACTCAAAACTATGACTAAAGCAAACAAGCAGAAATATGTGATTTGCTAGAACTTAAGAATTTCCGTGCAGACCATGATATCATCAGATTATTCAACAACACCTTCATCAAACTGATCTGGTTCACTTTTTTACAATTTAATACTTCCTAAAAGTTATGGATTTTCTCTGCATTTTCCAAACCTACTGAACTTCTTATGAGAACATGTGGTTGCTGGAGCCTATCCCAGCTAACATTGGGTGAAGGCATGGTTCACCCTTGACAGATTGCCAAAGGGCCAAGCAAACACACATAAACTCCCAGGGAGAATTTACAGTCACAAGTGACCCTTTCAAACTTGTTTTTGGACAGTGGAGTGTCCAGAGAAACCCATACATACACAAGGAGAACATGCAAACACCACACAGAACGGTCCGAGCTGGGATTTGAACCAGAGCCTACTCACTGTGAGGGAAGAATGCTAAACTTTGAAAACGTCATTAGATTCTTCTCTAACTTCATATTTAATTAGGTTAGGATGCAAATGTTTTGTTTTCTGTGGTCTGAAGACATTTATGAAGACAAAGCAAAGCATATGTTTCTCCTGACACATTTGATTGGTCATCTTTTTTAACAAAATATTCATAAACACTTAGGGAGATTATATCTAGTCACCTTTTTTTTAGTCCTCTAAGTTTTTCTAGCTCTATACATACAACTTTTACTATTTACCTTTTTAAGGTACCTTTTTTAGGTATTTAAACTTTAAAGAAAAATGTTAAAACTTCTTCCAATAATTAGACCAAAGCCTAAATACTGTCAAGATGATGAATCTGTTTCTGTTTGCTCTATCTATCCCTGTTCATTAACTGTTTGTGAGAACTGGACGTAGTTGCCCCCTCTCGCCTCACATTCCAAACAGGAAGTACCTGCGGGTTCCAAAAAGCTAAAATTCCATAGACTTCTATTGAGAATAAACCACTGTCACTCAGTCATTCTATTGGTCAGAGTTACCATTCTTGCTCTTTAGCTTTTTTTAAATAATTGTTTTAATGATTCTATTTTTTCTTTAAGAAACTTTTTCTTCATTGGAATATATTGAAGTTGTAAAATGACCAATCAGACGCATAAAAAAGTAAGTAGTCTCACGTTGAACGCTTGAAATGATTGACAACGGATGTTGTGTAGTGCTCTTTCAAGTGTTAGGGGTGTGGCCTTCCAACAAGCACACTCCTGATTGGATGGTTGCCATAGATTGCTGACAATTTTTGGTTCCAACATGGCGACATCCATTTAATGAAAAAAAGGTGACTGAATTTATGTCATTTAAGGAAGTGGGTCATTTCCATGGGTGACATCACACTTACTCAGTCCAGTTCTCACAAACAGTCAAGAATCCATCCTCGTACTCTGATGTCTCTGAATGTTGGAGAACTTCACAAATACCAAACATTTATACCTAAACAGTGTTTATAAATGCATTTACATTTAATAATTACCCTCTGTTGCTGTAGCCTGCTCTGTCTGAAAAGCTTATTTTGCGGGGAGGAAAACATTTCCTGAACTTTGCTGCTGCGCTTTTGCACAGACTCCACATGGGGCTTTGTCTGGAGGAGAGAGCTCTGAAGAAGACATAGTAAAGAAAGGATATAAAGATGAAAAGCAAGTTTCCCTTCTGATATCACCAGAAATGTTAACTTTTTTTTTTTTTTTATTATTGTCGATTTCTTATAAAATACGTGTTAACATTTGGCTTTTTTTCTGGATGTTTGAAGCTCAATGTTTCAGACAGTAAGAACCTGTTCTTCAGGTTCTTTGTCACAGATGTTTCCCTCGCCATGTCCATCCTGCAGCAGCTGCTGGAAGCAGACAAGCTTGACTTTCAGAAGCTCCAGTCTGGAGATCAGAAGCTCAGCCGCCTCTCGCTGAGACGCTTCATGTGACTCCTGCAGGTCAAGAGCAGAGCTGTGCTCTGGTAAGCTGGAGACCTTCTCCTCAATCTCCTGAATCATCTCCTGAACATGAACAGAAACACATTTCAGTTTGTTTCCTCTGGAGGTTTCTGTTATTTGGCTTTAACAGATGTGACAATGATTTATGTTGGCTTCTTCTCACAAGCTGTTTGCAAACTCTGTCCTGAAACCTCCACACTGTTCTACATTGTCTAGAGAGCATGCATGAGTGAACTCAGATCTTATGTTGACCTTGGTGCTCAGACAAACGTATGAGCTAGAAGCTCTTCAAAATCCTTCAGCTGTAAAGACAGATCTTCTGAACCAGGTGTGCCAGCAATCAGTGTGAGACACATTCTCAGTTTTGTTCTGGGGCTGAGTTCAGTCATCTGTTACCTTCAGGATGCACCACCAAAGCAAACATCCTGCCTTTTTTACCCACAAGGACAATTCGTTTTCAGGTAGGAGATCCAGACATGTCTCGATCATGAAGAAAAGCTTCAGTGCTTGTTTAGACAGGAGGAGCTCCCACATCTGTAAAGTTTTTGTCAGCAGTGAGCTGCAGCCTAGCATTATGCCTGGGCGGAAGCTGGAAGATTTTGCTTTGAAACGTCACAGTGTGGTTTGAAACATGAAATTGGAAGCATTGACATATGTGTTTTCGTGATAGAGGATAGAAGTAAAAAATTAGCTTTGTGATAAAAAGTTGTGTTTGCAGTTTAAAAAAAAACATACTGAGGAGACTCACAAAGGCAGACAACTGTTCATTTTACTAAAGAAATCACATATTTGTTTACATTTTAAGAACTATTTAGAGACATCAACACATTGCATCAAATAAGTATGATTTTGTGTTACTCTAAATTGCAAACAGTGCCATCACTCTTACAGTAGGGCAAAAAAGTATTCAGTCAGCCACCAATTGTGCAAGTTCTTCCACTTAAAAAGACGAGAGGCCTGTAAGTTTCCTCATATGAAAAGCTCAATTATGAGACAAAATGAGAAAAAAATCCAGATCACATTGTCTGATTTTTTTAAAGTTTATTTGTAAATTATGGTGGAAAATAAGTATTTGGTCACCTACAAACAAGTAAGATTTCTGGCTCTCACAGACCTGTAGCTTATGCTGTAAGAGGATCCTCTGTCCTCCACTTGTTAGCTGTATTAACGCACCTGTATGAACTCATTTCTATACAAAAAACACCTGTCCACAACCTCAAACAGTCACACTCCAAACTCCACTATGGCCAAGACCAAAGAGCTGTCTACAGACACCAGAAACTAAATTGTTGACCTGCGCCAGGCTGGGAAGACTGAATAAAGAAGCAGTTTGGCGTGAAGAAATCAATTGGGTACAATTGTCACGAAATGGAAGATATACAAGATCACTGATAATCTCTCTTGATCTGGGCCGGAAGAACACCATTCCTACTGTAAAGCATGAGGGTGGAAGCATCATGCTTTGGGGCTGATCCGTGTAAAGGAAAGGATGAATGGGGCCATGTATCGTCAGGTTTTGAGTGACAACCTCCTTGCATCAGCAGGAGCATTGAAGATGAAACAGGGCTGGGTCTTTCAGCACGACAACAATCTCAAACACACTGTTCAGGTAACGAAGGAGTGGCTTCGTAAGAAGCATTTCAAGGTCCTAGCCAGTCTCCACATCTCAACCCCATAGAAAAACTTTGAAGGGAGTTGAAAGTCTGTTTCCCAGTGGCAGCCCTAAAACACCACTGCTCTAGAGGAAATCTGCATGGAGGAATGAGCCCAAATACCAGCAACAGTTTGTGAAAACCTTGTGAAGACTTACAGAAACAAAGTACTGAGTTGAACTTTGTTATTAATCAAATACTTGTTTTCCACCATAATTTGCATATAAATGTATTAAAAATCAGACAATGTGATTTTTCTGGACTTTTCTTTCTCATAGTTGAGGTCTGACAGGCCTCTCATCTTTGTAAATGGGAGAACTTAATACTGTATGTGTTGTTTAAATACCACCGATTTTGCTCTCATCTCAAAGAGACGAAGCAAAGCTGAAGGAATAGAAGGTCATTCAACTTTTTGAAAGAATCAGCCTCACACATCTCAGAAAAACTCAGCTTTAACTTGAGCACTGCCATGAAAACAAAAGGATTGCTTCACATGGCTCAGACCTCTGCAGATGTGGAGCCAAGTTTCTTCTCCAGGAGAAGGTGACAGAAAGGTGAACCTTCACGCTGGAGGTCACATGATCTGACCTGCCAGGTAATTCTGGATGAGCATCACTAAACTTCACAAACAGTAAAAACTAACTGTCTTCTATGCAGGGCAGGTGACAGGCCACCTTCACGCCCTCCATACACGGAAGTGCTGTGGGCGGAGCCTACCTGATAGCTTCGGAGTTGCTCCTCTACGCCTTTCTGCATGGCAGCTCCAGCAGACACTACGCTCTGCTGTGCTGAAAGCAGCCACAGCTCCTGCTGGCTCACCTGTTCCAGACACAGGTGGAGTGTACTTGCAGGGGGGCGGGGCCTTGGCTGTGTCTCTGTCGGCTGAGGTCTCTCTGATCCCTGGGGCACAAACACAACACAAGCAGCTAGATTTGGCTGCCACTGGGCTGTAGGGAGGAGGAAGAAGAAGAGGGCGTCACCTGTTGGCCTGCTAGAACAACCTGAAGCCTGAAACCTATTTACATGTCTCGCCCACAAGTTCCTCTGTTTCCCTCCTTTCCTTTTTCTGTCTCTGCTGCTGTGCCCCACCCACAAGTGACACAAAACACTTCCTGGAGCAGTGGCGCTGCTCTGTGACAGAGGTGGAGCTCAGGTGCAACAAAGGCCAGTCAAACTGAGGAAGATCGGTTCATGTGAGTCTCATGCTCAGACAGGAATCCTTACCTGTACACCTCTCCCTCATAGAGGTGTGGTTTGTTTGGGGCTTCTTTAGGTAGAGTTTTGTCATTGTCTGGCCTTTTTCCCTGAAGATGAACCGCAGTCTCTCCTTTACACTGGAGGAGCATGGTGAGCTGATGACTTTTAGACTGAAGTCATTCTGCTGCTCAGTCTGAGATCATGATATGCTTCAAGTATTTACAGTGTCAGAAAGATAACGACCGATAGCATAATCCAAACAGGAAGGTTTTGTGGAAGTAAAGTTCTGGTTTGTTTCAGGGAAACATTTCAGTGGTTTGGAAATGAAATTATGCTTAATTACAAATTAGCAACTCGTGACAGTCACTTAGCAACCTCTAACCTTCACTGCAGAGAAAAAAATCCAGACTGAGAACGATTTTCCAATAGAAAAAAGTATTTGGAGTGGGACTTTAATGCATTCAGCACAAGGAACCTTCAACCTTCATGTTGGCCTTAAAGACCAACAGACAGGTCCTTTGAGATGCAACACCGGCTCAGTTTCAATGTTCTGCATCAAAAACATGAAGAATACATCATTACAACCCATTGCTTGTGTGAAAAAAGTAAAGTAGTAAAGTTCAAAAAAAGTAATCTAACTCAAACTTCATTCAGCTCATTCACAAGCAGTTGGATCTTCATGACTCACTCAACGGGGCTCCTAACAACAGTAGCTGTAATTCTCTAATAATCCATCAATCCTTTTGTGGTTTACTAACTTCATACTAATTCATTTTGACTGATTTTTTTAGCTTTGTAATTCATATTAAAGCTACAATAAACTATACTTCACCAGATTACAAGGCTGATTTTCTCATTTTGAGCAAATTCAGGGATTTCATATGTGCCTTGTGTTTCTAAAATATGGTAAAGGTCACCTAATTGGCTCTGATTTAATATTTGTTGGTTATATTAGTTAATTTCTGGCTGAGATGCACCAAAAACAGTGAAGTAAACTGTTTATCACTGAAGGTTTCACACTAACTACTTCTTTTGTTGTGTTGATATGATCCTATGTGATGCAGGATCTCTTTTATTTTGAAAGGCAGTTCTGTCAAAAGTCACAAACTGTTTCATATTTAAAAAAAAGCAGTTTTCTCTTCATGTTTGTTTTATTCATGCCAAAAAACACAGTAATTTACTTTATATTTATCATGTCAGTAGAAAAAATAAATTAGTATCCTATTTTTCTAAAGAGTGAAGGAAAACATTGTGGTTCCTATTGGGTTGTGGTTGGCAAAAATTCGACCTGAAAGGCTCTTTAAGTGTTGAAGGTTGCAGACTCCTGCTGTGGATGTATCTGAGGACAGTTAAAATTAGGCTCCTTTTATGCCCTTCAGCCTGGATCTCTTCTAAGTTATGACAAAAGTTATTTTGTGTTAAGATTACATTCTTAACTACAAGATAAAAAGCAATGACAAGCTTCTATCAGAGTTTGTGACATAATCAGATCAATGACAAACATTGTGTATTTAGCTTTGGTTTGATGTTTATTTTTCCTTTTGAGACCAACTTGAATGATGTGGATGAAGATCCATCTTCATAGTTCTGACTTGAATGAACAAGCATGTGTCTGCTTCATCTGCTCCAAGAAAACATTCAAGCAGTTGGGTGCAGCAATCAGCTGCTTCTCTCAGCCTCGGCAGCTCAGACTCTCGTCCATGTGAAGATCATCTACTGTGGAGGCGCTGTCACATTGCGTGTGGGTTTGTACGTGTTCTGCAGCTACAGTTCAGGGCAATGATTCACAGGCAGGCTGTTTCAGAAGTCCTTTTAGGTAACAAACACTCGATTAATCATTCCAGTCTGAACAGCTCTTTATTAGTTCCACTGATGGAAGTAGAGATGCACATGCAGATGTATGTTCACAAACATTCTGGACAGTTTACTGCTGAAGGAGGATCATTCAATCCTTTCATTTCAATAAAATCTCAATGATACAATATAAAACACAGCTCACCAAATGTGGCCTTTTGTTGAGGCTTCACTGACTCGTCAAAATCAAGCTCCATGCTTCAAAAGTCACAGTACAAACATCCGCCTCACGCACCAAAGTCCAACAAGCTGGACACCACGCCTGAGCATCCGTGTTTGTGCTCATAATGCTGTTGTGTTCATGGTTGTGTTTTCGACACACACAGATCAGAGTGATCCTGCCGGCTCAGCAGTCCTTCATCTTTGATCCTTCAGAGCAGAACCAAAAGCTTTTCCACACTTATACCAGTCATGTTTCTTAGAGGAGAGCAGGAGAGCTTCAACTCCATCCAAAATAACTGCAGGGCGGGGCTCTGATTTTTATCTACTGTTGTTAAAAATGTCAGGACCAGTTTTTTGATCCAGAAATACTCCAGAGCACAGGAGCAATGGAAATCCAAACTCCGTTTTGTTGGTGTGGTGACATTCACTGAAGAAAAAAAGTAGTTCCGGCCTGTTTCTGGTAGAAAAAAGCTGTGATCCAGAAATGAGTGAAAGTCAGCAGAGTCTGAAGGATTCTGAATCCTGTAAGGCTGCTTTTAGCAAAGAGAAAAAGCTCATTCTGGCTTTATTTCATGTGAAATGGAAGCTATCTTCAAAAGTGTTAGTAAATGTACACACAACTCAACACTGTGAGCAGAGTTTCCATGTACAGTTTGGACTAGGACACTGCACATCTTTGCTGGGATCTAGAGTCGGCCTTGGAGACGTTCTCGGTGGAGGCTGTGTTTACCGCGCTCTCAGACACGTTCTGAGTTCTGACTGTGGCCACGGGTTTTGACAAAGCTTCAGGTGAACTTGCTTCTATGGAGTCAGTAGAGCCCTGAACACCCTAAAGAAACATGAGCACGGTTAGAAGATCAGTCAGGTCAGTCTGAGGAGTGTGTAGGCTCACCACAACTTCAGATGTTACCAGGCCTCACACACACACACACACACACACACCTTTACTGTTAAGAAACAACGTTACACAATGTTACAAGCAATCTGTGTTTTCTGAAAAGCCATCTTTGGTTAATTTGCTCTAATCTGTGGAAATTCTTCCACTGTGGGACACAAAGAGTTATCTTATTTCTTCACTTTCTGCAGTCAGGATCCTTAGCGTCTCTTCACAAATGACTTTAATACATTTTATAAAAGAGCTGCATATGCACTTCAGGTGCAGAAACAATATCAAATAATGTGTAATAAAACTTGTGACTGATTTGGATTGACACATAAACTAACATTTGTCAATAGATGTGTCATAGCATTCTAAATAATGTAGTTCTGCACCAATACATCCATTTGCAAGCACAGAGAGCAACTTTGGGTAAAGTGTCTTGCCTAGGGACACTAGCCAGAAATCAAACCACCTGTCATTCGCTTAGTTAATGGCTAATCATAATTATCCACATTCTAACTAATGTGTAATAACACATATGCAAAAATGTGCAAAATGCTTCATTCTATTTTTAAATGGGTAATACCACGTGTTGTTTACAATGAATTCATGGATTGCTACACAACGGTGCAAATTGTTTTCTTGACTTCTTCTGACACAAGAGCATAATAATTTGTTTCATTGCTTGTGGCGTCACCTGTGTGTCGGCTGCAGCAAGCTCTTGGTTCTGTTCTGTTCCAGACTCTTCACAGGCGGCTGCAGAACCCTGACACCAACAGAGACATAAAGTATAATCAGACTAAAATAGGAGCAAACAAAGCACAAACATCAAAATCATCTTTGATTCCATATCTTTGCAAAGTGCAAAAATGTTTAACGCTGTGCAACACTGCCCTCTAGTGGAAACCAAAGCCAGAACAACAGAGTTACAGTTGTGAACTGTTCTGATGTTCTGAAGGCAAACATCAGAACAGAGTAAAGTTGTGGGTGACTGATCAGTATTAAGACTTAGTAAAAAAAATAAACAAAAACAGAGAAGTTAGAAGAAGCTAAGAGGCTGAAGGAGTGGCTGGGGAGGTTGAAGCCGAGCAGAGACCCAGAACATTTAACAGAGCCCTTACAGAACCTGAGGATCAGCATTGATCCTGGATGCTCATCTGAAGTTTGGTAGACTCATCTTTCTGAGGAAATCTGTATACTTGTATCTTATTTTCAGGAGTGATGCTCTCAGTTCAGTGAAGATCAGAATGAAGACTTCCTTCTTTACCTTTGAGGGAGCTCCCAGGAAAGACCCCAAGAGCCTCCACGCGAGACTTCCTTCCCCATCTTCCCCCTTGAGCTCCTCCCTGCCTCCCTCTGCTGCGGTCTGGTCAACCTGGCTCGTGGTCTGACAGGAAGACAGGCTCGTGTGCAGATCAACACTTGTTTTTATGAATCTGGACATTCTCCCCACAGAGGTTGGACTTTTGCTCAGAGACCTCTCACCAAAGATGTGAGCCAAAGCATTTTTTATGGGCATGCTGTGGGTATCACACGCACACGCCGTGCGGGCATTTGCGTGAAGTTAGCAAGCGCCAGTGTGCAAACCTTACCAACGACTAGAGTGTGGCTGAAGGACACAACACCACCCACACCCCATCCATATTTTCATGCCATACCCTGAGGTGGTCTCACAAGCCTCAAGCCACACCTGCACTCTAAGGTTTAAAACGTTTTATTTCTTTATTTCTTCTAGTCTCTGCTGAAAACAATGAAAAGGTTTGTTCCAAAGCAGCGCTTTATCAGTCACAGAGAAGGCCTTTATACTGCATAACAAAACAAACCCACCATTCAGGTTTTATCCATTTATATTTACATGAGAAGGCAGCTGCAGGGTCTGCTCCTGTCTTTCTTACTGAAGCTGCATGTGACCACATAAAGGCTCCCTAAAGCTGGCCTATCCTGTCTTATCAAACTACATCAGACCGGACTGTTCCAGAGAACCGGTCTCCAGGGATAAAGCTCCTGCTACTTTGAATAGTGTCGATGACACATAGAAGTTAGTATCTTGCATGCAGGGGAAGCAGCTGCATGAGTTTGAACCATACACCTCTTCATCAGAGTAATTCTACAGAAGCACTCTGAAGGGACAGTTCTGATGGATGAAGGCAGATCTGAGCATCAGGATGTCGTGCACATAAACAAGAGCTCCTATGTTAAAAGCACATGCTAACAAAGTGGAATTCCTTGTACATAAGGATCAAACTTAAGTGGATGTAATCACATTCTAATTTTTTTCTGATATTCAAAATCAAAATTGTACAGATTTTCTGTTCATTTGCCACTTATCAAATATTTATTGAGCCAAAGGAAAACAGTTGTGAATGAAGCAGTTGCTCTTGTTGAAACTAAAAACGTTCGTAACTTAGACATTCTTAGAATTTACAGGAGTTTCCTGTATGACCAGAGCTGTGTGCGCTTTGACAGGCTTTATTGGAGGAGATTTAAATGTTTATTTTTATCTTCCAGCTTCAGTAAGGGAGACAAAGCTAAGACCTGGCATGACTGTGGAAATGTCTAAAAGTCTGAAATTCCAAACTGTTAGGAAGTTCTTGCTCATTTTCATGACCTCCTCACTGGCTTCAACTTTTCTTCATAGCTCAAAGAGCAGCAGAAAGCCCTTTTCTAGGCATGCATGGGCATTGCAGAGTAGGAGAAAGTGCACAACAGCCTTAATGAAGTGAAGATCTGCTGTCTAACCTCAGAGTTGTCTGGCTTCAGGACACGACTCTGGGGAGGTGGGGACTGCGCCACGGTCTGCAGGATGCCACCAGACCTCCTCAGTGGGTCCTCTTCAAAATGCACAATACTGATCTGGCCCTGCTCCTCCTGCAAACGTCCAGAGCAGATTGTTATGAGATCACACGAGACTCCTGTAACCTCTGACATTCAGACTGAAGTCTCATCGTAAACAGCATTTCTGTCTCACCTCAACGTCATCAGTGGATCCTTGCAGTTTGGTTGAGATCTTGGTCTGAACTGGAGTTTGGGACTGCTGGATGAATAGAGCAGGAACTTTCTGTAAACCCAGAGGAACAGACGGTTCAGAAAGACCTGATACTTGCCTTCCTGCCCCTCCGTCTGTCTGAGGGAGTAACTGACCTTCTCCAGCTCCAGCAGCAAAGTCTGCAGCTGATCCACGACTGTGAAGACGCTCAGAGTGTTTTCAGCCTGCTGCGGGAGACAAAGGCCCGGCTTGCATTTCTGGATCTCAGCAACTGTTCTCCTCATGGACTGAATCCTCTGCTCAATCATCTGTGCATATGACGACATGGAGATGAGTGTGTGGGTTCCTGCTTACAACATCACCACCGTCCCTTATGATTTACACAAACCCTGCTTGCTTTGTCTTTGACTAAGATGAATACATTTTGCGCATTTTGACGCCACAGAAACGCCATGTGCTCACTTGTGCACATCCCAGCCGAGCATGCGTGTGTAGAGTGGAAGACATGCAGCTTCAGGGTTTCACCTTAAGTCGACTCTCTCTGGGGCTGGGGAACATCTCTGGAGAAGTCAGCAGGGCCTTGATGTCAGCCACTTCATTCTCCATCTGCCTCACTTCCCTCTCAATGGCCTCCGCCTCCTACAAAGATGTCAATAACAGGAATGTGAATTCAAAACAGGAGAATGGAATATGTTCAGGAAGACCTGCTGGTTGGACAATTACGAAGAGAAAGACTTACTGCAGCTGCATGCTCCAGCTGATGCAGTGGGGTGCTAAAGCTGTCCTGCACAGCAGACACCTGAAGGCTCGCCTCGTCCAGCTGCTCCTGAAGGACTGCGGTATTGTAAACCTGCGACATCTCCATCAGTATAGAAGTGAAGCTCTGCAGTGTGGCCTGGATCTGAGCAGCATCGTTCAGCACGATCTACAGTGCAGAAGAAAAGTTTTTCTGATGTTGAATAGCATGCAATCACCACACACGAGCCAAAAGATGTGAAAACAGAAAGCAGTGTAGAACGAGCAGCATGTAATTCAGGGGGCTGACCTGCAGAGCGTTTACATGGCTCCTCAAACATTTGGCTGTGCTGTACGTGCACGGTGCAGCGAGCCACGTGCACGCCTCAGCCATCCAGCTTTCAGAGCTGCCTATCATCTCCTTATGCTGCTGAAGCCATGCAGGAACCTGAGGAGAAACACCAACGACAGTTTGTGCTGCAGCTGCTGAGTCTGCGGTGACCGGAGCAGTCATCAGCATGCTGCTGTTGTCATATCAGTCTTGGGATCATCATAGTTGTCATTTTGAGAAATAAAATTGAACATAACTCAATTGAAATGATTTCATAGTCCAGGTGCTGCTGTGTGAATTTGTTCTGTGCATTTGATGGGTGGAGCAGTGAGCTGCAGACACAGCTTTTTAACCCCCCAATCCAACCCCTTAGTGCTGAGTGTGAAGCAGGTAGGCACCGGGTCCATTTTTAGAGTCTTTGGTATGACTCTGCCTGGATTTGAAATCACAACGTTCCAGTCTCAGGGCTGACACTCTACCACAAAGCCACTGAGCTGGTTAACAAATAAGATGGTCTCAAGGTCCTCCAAGAAAGCTAAAATGTTAACAATCTGTAAAATCCAATCTCCTGCAGATTCTTTAATAAAATCCGACTGTAGTAACGGTTTCAGAATAATGACCTTTATTCTCCAGATTACATGTAAACATTCCAACATATTGATAAAATTCCCTCCAAAGAAAAGAAATCTCCAGCCTCAGGAAGGGTGGCCAGGCTGTAAAGAGTTAAGGTTTAAGAGGAGAGAACAGCGACAAATGAGAAACACTGGAACATCTCTTGAAGGACAGGAAAAATTGCATTGCAGCGATGAGAGACCAAAAACAGCAGAACATCTCTTGTAAGACAAGGGACATGTTAGTAACAGAAACAATGATTAACAGACTGGAACATGTGTTATAAAAACAGAAAATATCTTAGTTATTGCAGCAGTGAGAAAACAGGAAGCAGAGAAGTATCATTCTCTGCTACTTTGGTTCCTTCCACATCATCGTCTTTGTCAGCTTTATGATCATCTTTGTGCTCATCGACCAGATGCAATTGAAATGTTATTCTCACCCTCGCCAGCTTTGTCATCCTCCTGCAGAATGAAGTACCATTGACTTTGGTACACGCCACAGAGAATGGCATCTTGAAACAAATTGTAAATTCATTTTAACTTGATGGCTTTCCAAGATGCTGCGGACAAGTCATCTTAAAAAAATCTCTAGAAGAACAGATGTGAGCGAAGGAGGGAAAGTCATAACAGGAAAAGGGTGGGCTGGAAGTCTCCAGTGAAGTGGGAGTTCTGACGTTGTCTGTTTAAAAGTCAGTATGATATTGGGAGAAACTACACACTTCATGAAAACATGGGGATCATGTTAGACTCAGAGTCCAGAGAGTGCTGTTGTCACCTTGCTGAGGAGGGTGGTCCTTTGCTCTGCCTGTTTGGCCAGAAGGGAGTAAAGCTGCTGGACCTCCACCAGTCTCTCTGTGAGGACCAGCGCCTCCTGTGGCTCCTCCAGATCGTGCACGTCCACCTCCAGTGCTGCCAGACGGGAGTGCCACAAGTCCAGCTCATCCCAAACACACTTCACACAGGCAAGACAGGAAGGTGACATGCACTCAGGCATAGTGTTCAATCCCAACTGACAAAATGCAGCGTTCAACACTTTTGCCAAAACAGCATAAAGCATTTACATTTAAGTGTCAAACATGAAAAACGACTTGTTTACTAGCCTTATAGATTTAGGATTCGGGTTTTCCACTAGAGTAACCTAATCAACAAGTTGTACCTTCTGTGTGACCTTTGCCTCCATCACACTGGGGCTCCTCTCCTCCAGTTGTGTCTGAACTGACGTCAGACCAGTGTGGATGTCAGACAGCTTCACCCCTAGTCTGTAGTTGGGACCGCTCCTCCTCAAAGCCTCGCCCACCTGACAGACACACACAAGTCACATGACAAGGCTCGTGATGTCTTTACAAGCCTGTAGGCTTGGACAGGTTTGAATCTAGGATGGACGTTCCTGTAACAAATGTTTTTGTATCAAGTGTAGGAACACGGCCAGCAAAAAAGAAACAAATAAACAAAGGCATGTTGGCAGACAAAACATCATGATTGAAATGACAAGATCATCTCAAACTCCTGAAACCTTCCCAGAATGCATTTGAATGTCTTTACGGATCATGTGAACTTTCCAGATAGCATACCTTTGATTCTATTTGAACAAGTGAATTTGTGACTTCCTGCAGTTGACTTTCAATCTCCAGTGGGACTACAGTGTTGTTTTCTTTGTATCTCAGCTGCAGGCTTTGTGTGATACGCCTCAATGAAGCTTTGTGTGCGTCCAGCTGCCCGTAAACCAACTGAACGCAAGAGGAGAAAGAAAGTATCAATAAAGAGACATAGGAAAGAGAAAAGTACAAAAGAGACAATAAATAGAAATAGACTATTGTCACGTTTACGAGCATAAACTTTGCATAAATAGTTAGAAAAGTTTAATTCTAACTCAATTTAAAAATAGCCAAAAAGAATCCCTACAGCAAAACATCGATCTAAGTATTAACTTCCTCTTTAGTTCCCTTTCAAAATGGCACCACTGTTCATGTGATAAGTCTGTGCTCCTCTCAGTATGTACTGCTTCAGGTTTCAGTTTTGGTCGTTCAGTATTCTGTCAGAGATCATCGATGTATGTCTCTGTTCTAAGTTTGTACTCAAAGATAACCAATAACTACCTTAGCTGAGTTCAACATCATCCATCTCTACCTTTTTCAGATAAAAATTGCATTTTTGACATGTTCTTGAGGCATTTTTCTGATGATAAAGGATTTAAACATTTAAAGACCATGTTAAAAACAGATCAAAAGATGATTGGAGTGGCACTTTAAGATCTGGTGATCTCACAGCAGTGTATGACCACGCTTCTAAACAGCAAGAGGGGGAGGAGCTGTGCATGAAGGAGATCAGTTAGCCATATGAAGGAGGATATGCATACTGAGTCTCTGCTTTGTTTGTTGAAAAAAAGACATTGGATGCTTTGTTTTCAAGCTTGAACAATCTGATCCAATCAATAGCTGATGATTGACCGAAAACATTTGAGAGAGCTTCATGGTGGCAATCGACATTCTGAGTTCTGTTGTCTATTCATGGAATGCATGTTTCTTACAAGCTGAGCACAATTTAAAAGGTAAGAAACAGGATTTTAAACTGTACTTTAGTGCCAGATAAAACCATAACAACAACAAAATAAAATTATTAAACACTAATTTAATAATGGTCAGGATATTCTGAACTCCTGAGGTCAGGGGACTGTGAAACTGAGCAAGCCTTGTGTTTCAATTACCTCCTGGTGACATTTCTAAGTGTGTCAGTTGTGGTGATTGAAAAGAGTGACATAACTATGATTTTGGGTTGAGCAAGTTTCTCAGGAGTGTATTTTTGGCTGTGAATGACAAAGGTTCATCTTTTTTCCATGCAACAACTTCATTCAGAGTTCATGTTTGCTTTTTAATATTTTTGCCAAGTTTATGCTGTACAAGATAGTCCGTTTTTTTTATCCTGAGAATGTGGATTTTGTCCATCCAGAAAAAAATAGTTAAAGAAAATACATTCTCAGTTGAACATTCTCTGAACTTCTTTATAGTGCTCCTGGACAAAGATAGGGCTTGAGGACATTTTTTCCTATTTGACATATCTTTATCTTTGACTTATCGTTTTAGAATAAAACTTCTGAATGGTTACTGGTGAGATTTCATAAATAGCTGCTAATAACTTTTCTGAAGATAACGCTCAGTGGAGTCTCACCTGGGTGCTGCTGTCCTCTTTTTTGGCCACTAGGAGGCGACCTGCAGCTTCCATCCAAGCACTGACGGCCTGCAGATCCTCTCTGACCTTCTCCCTGTCCTTCAGCTCCTGCTTGGCTAACAGCAGTGCCTCCCTGCTCTTCTGCTTCACACTGACAAAAAATGTAAAAATGTAAACCTCTTATTTTATTCATTAGTAGAAGCAAGAACAGATTTGAACAGACCTGCAGAGATGTGGATGTAAATAAACCATCAGTGTGGGATGTGGGTCAGTGATGACTTTTCTGCTGGCCTCAATTTATTTAGAAAAGTTAACTTATTTGTTCTTATTTTAATAAATATATGTTTAAAACTACTTGACAATGAAAAAATGCAATGTTTGTCCTCTTCAAGTCATATCCACTTGGTCAGCGGCTGACGGCATTTTACATGACATGCGTACACCTATATTCGAGTAATACACAATACTTTTTACCGCTGTATCAGTGAGCTTGCATTACCAATGTCAAAACCTTTCTGATGCCTTCAGAATCCACAAAAGAGGATGATGCGAGCAGCAGAGGAAGATTGCTGCAACAAACAACCAAATCTCACTTCTGTGACACTAACACCAGCAACCCTTTACAGCACAGTGTGCCTTGTGATTGGTTAGAAACTATTGAAGCAGAGCAGTCCCCCTTAGATCATCTTTTTTCTTTTCAGATTAAACGTCAGCGTGAGCATAGTAGTGTGTTACGTTCTTCTTCTGTGTTCAAAGATTTTTGTTCAGTGCTGTGTCAGGTTAAAGTCATGTCATGCTGTCATCAAGCAAAAGTACAGACACAGATATGGGAATTAGCTGACCGTAAGGTAAACTGTAGGCTTGGTAACAATGGAGGTTTATTTGTTGTTTTGTTCCATTTTTAATGTTTTAACAAGTTGTTGCTGTTTACAAGTGAAGTAGTTGTATTTTGTATTTTTGAGGCAGAAAACAATCAAGTTTTTGTTCTTAATAATATAAGCATTCATATAGATTCAAAGTCACCCTGTTGCAAATTAAGTTATAAACCGCAGCTCAGATTGCCTTACCTGCTGTATCGGCCCTGCATTAGTTGCAGCTGCTGACAGACTGGAATGGGAGGAGCCTGCCCCAAGTGGGCAGGGACACCCAACAGCCTGGCTGTTCGCAGTTCCAGTCCAGAGAGGGCTCGATGTTCACAGTCCACGCGGTCCTGGTACTGCTCCAAGGACTGCAGGAGGTCCTGCAGGTCCTCGCTGGAGAGCTTTAAGCTGTCTCCCACTGGAAGTTCTGTCTCCACCTGCTGCAGAATTGCAGAGGCTTTCTCCAGCTGAATGAAGAAGTTCACAAACGTTTGTCAGGACATTGGTTTCTACACTGTTTTAGATTTACATGAATGAAAAGTTCAGGTAACAAAGCGAGGATTGTTCTCTTTAGTTTGTCTTTAGATCCTCTTACACTGTCAGAAACGCTCATCCATTCAGAAACTCTTTGTTTGCTGCGGGCCGCCTCCTCTTTTGTGCAAAAATGCAACTCCAGCATACGTTTCCAGACAGTGGTGGCGTTGGCCTCCCTGGTTCTGCAGCAGCTCTGATGTGGACACCACTCCCTCAATTCCCCCAAATGCCTCAGCAGGGCCTCCGTGTCTTCAGACAACACCTGAACAAGAGTCTCCAGGCAGTCAAGTCTTTGTGTCTTTGTTTTGTGATCAAGTTTAAAGGTAAAGAGCGGTTTATTGAGGTAAAGAGAAGAAGAAAGTGGATGACTTCTGAAGTGTTGCTCAGTTGTGTACATACTGTGAGTTGTTCCTCGTGATTGGTGCTATCAGACAGACAAGTCATCTTCTGAGAGACCAGCTCCTGCAGACGCTCCTCTGCAGCCCTGACACTCTGGAGGATTTCCTCCTGGGACTTGGTATAGTTTGCGTGCTGCTCGACACACCTGCATGTATGTACAACAGAAAAGCTCCGCCTGAACAACAGATGTCACTTTAGATCAGTTTAGTTGTTGCTTTCATGACCTCATTTCACAGAACTGAAAGCAAACAAAGAAAGAAACTTCACTGGAAAATATAGCATTGAAATTTAAAAAGTTCTGATCTGTTCTGCTTTAAGAATCTACTCATGAACAGAAGCTAAAGTTCCGATAAGCTGCAGCATTTTGAACCAGCTGAATGTTTTTAGAACAAATCAAAAATCATTGATTACAGGAAAATTGTGTGAAGTCGTTTTTGCTGCTTCACTTTGAGACTGTGACGAAGCAGCGTCACAGGTTGCAGGACAGCACCTGAACACCAGTTTTTGTTTCCTTCTTTCCCTGTCATCTCCTAGTCCTGTAGTTTATAGTTTGCACCAGACATGCACACATTCAGGCAAACAAATCATTCACACCATCATAGCCCCAATTTTGCTTAATTCTAAGGGTGCACACTTAGTTTTAAATAGAGTTCTACTCACCATCTAGGCTTCTTACTGCAACATTCAAACCAGAGCCAGAGCATTTGTACACATCATCATATACATAGGACACAGGAAGTGACCTCATATGTCTGAATTGTTAGATTTCCTTTTTCTGTCTAAATGATTTTGTTTCATACTCTGTCCTGTATTTCACAAGTTAAAAAATGTTTAATTGTTTCTACTTTTTGGATGATGTATTTATGATTTCCCAGGTTTAAAGACAAGAATTTGTTTCAATAAATGCTTGGTTAATTGGCCTGTGGGAGGGGCTAAGCCTTTATTTTATTATTCTTTTTTTTAACTTGTCCTGTCCAACAGCTGAGCAAACAGATATGAGCTGAGAGCCTCTTGTATTAGACAGATTTTACTCTTACAATCGGGGGTTATAAATCATAGCGAACACAAAATGTATGTTGGTATAAGCCCCTTTTGTAATTTAAACCAAACTTTATTAATATTGATTTTTTTTTGTGTGTCTTTTTTGTTGGACCGGATGGAACTGGAAAGGGGGAAAAGGAGAGAGTTGGGGGGGGGTGGTGGTGGTGGTGGTGGATTATAGAAGTTAGAGGATGACTACTGGGAAGGGAAGGTAGAGTTGTTAATCTACAGGCAACAAAATGCTGGAGCTTATACCCATTGCAATAGTGAGTGTTGGTCTAAAATGGGCAGGGCCTGTCCACACACTCAGCTGTTTACATACCTGCCGGCTCCAAGAGTGTTCACAAACTTGTCCACATCCAGTTCACACGCACACTTGTGCATACCAACCAACACATGTAAAGCATTACATTCTGTCACGCACACTATTTGAAGGTGCAAAGGTGAGCCGACGCCTGTGCTCAGGTGAATGTTATGTTAAGCTGAAGTGGATGATGGAATGCACAAAAAAGGAGGGAGAACCCCCAGCCATCCCCACACCAAGACCCCCGCCGAGGCGGCAGCGCCAACCAGGGCCGGCCCCCGCACCCATACTGTGGGGTCAATGGAGGAGATCCACCCGCCAGGCAGCCCGGCCAAGCACCCAGACCAGGGCCCGCAGGACAGCCACACGGGCCCCCAACACCCGAGCGCAGTGAGGTACGGAAGCGCAGAGCGCAAGGCCCGGCCCACTCAGGAGAACAGCCCTCTCACTGCGCCACATGGCCCAGCGCGGGGCCCCACCCCTGAGAGCCCCACCACCCCGGACAAGCCGCCCACCACCACCCAGGAGTTCTGAGCATCCCCCCACCCCAGCCCCTGGTACGAGCCGGGGCCCCCCACGGGAGACCCGCTCCAAAGCTCCAGGCAGCTGCGGAGATCCAGAAGAGAGCACGATGGGAGTCAGCCACCCCCATCTAGAAAAGGGATGACCAAGAGAAGTGGGGGTCCCCGAAGGTGTACATTGCCTGACCAGGCTCTCCTAATGTTGTGACCCAGAAGGGGCCCGGCACCCAAGGGTAAGGGCCAGAACCCGCACCACAAGGACACAGACACCCTCCAGGCTCAGATGGAATATGATCCCCCGCTCATGGACTTGCCAGAGGACAAAGGGATCCCTCTCCCTGCGTTGGGAGGGGTCGCCGGGCCCAGGGGGCCGACCCCCAAGAGACAAGGCCGCCGCTGCTGAAGGCCCTGTTCCCTCCCCCAGGGATGGGGTAGGGGACAGAAGATCAGTAGTCCCACCTTCCTTGTGTAATGTATTTGTGTGTGTGTTGAGGTGTGTTTGTTGTGGTTGAAGGGTGTGTGTAATAAAGGGTGCAGTTAAAATTGGCGAGCAAGGCACTGAGGACATCTCCTGATTGCTTACAGGGATGTCCAATCGCCCTCTCACCAAGGAGCCCTAAATGTCTACGGTGCAGTTAAAATTGGAGGGTAGAGCACTGAGAGGATATCTCCTGCTTGATGGCAGTGATGTCCTAGCACCTCCCACCAAGGATCCTACGTGTCTAAGGTGCATTTAAAACCAAGAGAAGGGGGCGAAACTGTGCGGAGACCATGGGAGGCGGGGACCACTGCCAAGTGGCTCGGCAAGCACGCCCCCCCTTCCAACCTAATAAGTGGTCGAATGAGGAAGGAGGGAAGGTCGGGGACAGCTACCAAACTGACCCCCGATGATGAAACAACCATTTCCCCCCCCCCCAGAACTGGGCCCAAGTCTCCCCAGGGCAGAGGCCCCACCGCCCGCAGCCAACCCCCTAGGCCCCCCACCCCCCAGCCCACACAAAGAGAGAGGAGCCCAGAGGGGGCCAGCCCACAGGGCAAGCCCCAGCCCCTCCCCCCCAAGCACCGCCCCTGTAGCTACCTGGTCAGGTACCAGCGGGCCCGAGGAAGCCCCTAGGGTCCCGTACTGGTAGTGGACCCCCCCTCTTGCCCACAGACATCCCCTCCCCTGGCCCGCTCCCCCCAGACCCCGCATTGGTAGGCTTTACCTGGAGCAATCGCAGGCCCCAAGAGGGTTGCCCCACCCCGTCCCAGGGCCGGAGAAGGAGTGATCCCAGCCCCCAGGTGCAGCCGGGCCGCCCATCCAGCGCGGGCAGACCCCCCAGGGCCAGGGCCCCGCGCAAGCCCCCCCAGCACAAGCAAAAAGACCACCCCCCCAGCCCCCACCCAATGCACCATCCACACCCCCCCACGCCCAGGCCCGGGAGACCATGCGGCCCCCGCGCTTGCCCCACCCAGGCGCCGGACCAGACCCCCTGACCAACAGAGCCCCCACGCCCCCACCAGGCACCAGGTAGGCCCCAACCCCGGCAGACAGTCAAGGCGCGGCGACACCCAGGGATCCCGCCCCCTAAGTTATGGAGTTAGCTATAGGAGACCAGAGAGCCCGAATTCCTTTCAAGTTATTTGAGCTCTTAGTTGACATTTTTTCCAAGCTGATATGATCCAATAGCAGATTCCTGTAATGACTTACACTAATATTTTTCTTGTTTTTCCAGTTTAATAAAAATGTCTTTTTTGCTATACAAAGAGTTATGAAGATTATAGATGCTAAACTTCCCTCTGTGTCGATGGCACTCATGTCACCCAGCACACAAAGTGAAGGTGAGGCTGTGATTGAAACCTTAAGCCAGACTGATAAATCAGCACATACCTGTTGCCAGAGAGGGGCTAAGCCTTTATAAGGAGGGAATATCTGACAGTTTGGAGAAAGAGCAGTCTTGGTTGCAGTGGTGGCAACAAGCTCTCTTTAGTACATATATTGATAATCAGTCCAATGAGACGGCTATGGCTGTGATATATAAATATATAAATAAAATTGAATTGAATTGAATCTTTAGTGTATTGTAACACTGCTATTGTGTTGGGACTATAAAATCCCAATGTTTCTTCTTTAAACGTCTGCTGGCTTGGTCATCTTATTTTTCTGAGTGTACACTTGACACTGTGAAGAACCCCGTCACAGAGACAACATGTTCCTGATTTTGAAACATCACTGAGATGAAAGAATGAGAAACTTTCTGTGTATCAAGTCATACCTTCATGATGTCCAGGTTTTTTACCATGGGAATGAAGATCAAATGGGTTCCATTCAAAGTGATCATAGTTTCTGAATTCCTGAGATCTCCTGGTTAACAGAATAGTAAACCTGTGCATAATCGGGACAACCATTGAAATGGATGCCGTTTGATGATGTCACCTCATGGAAGGGGATAAAATCTAACAACTCCTGGAACAATAACAATGTTTCTGTTTGTGCAGCACACAGTCATCACCCCATGTTAGTTTGCACTATTTCATTAAAGACTCATTAGTAATGCTTTGGAAATGCTTTCCTGATACCATTGGATGGGGACGGGGAGGGTTCTTTTTTTGCACATTTTAGAGCCATGTTTGAATCTGTAATCCATGAATCTTCACCTGCTAAGACCCTCCTCTTGTACGTGGCCCTGTGCCTGGAGTGTGGATCTCCTGACCAGGAGCTGGCTCAGAACAGCCTCGTGGAGCTGCTTCAGCTTTTCAGGGCAGAAATATGTGCTGGAAGCTGCCCAGTTTTGGAGCTGCACAATGTAGGTTTGGAAGTGGTTCTCCAAGGAGGCCAAGGCACGCTGGGTCTCCTTAAGACTTTCACAGCATGGTCCAGCAGGGCCATGCGGGGGCAGAAGTGAGACCTCTGTGTCCCGCAGGAACTGAGCTGCATCCTGAACAGCATCAATGAAGCTGCTCAGATGCTGCCTGGCCTGCCAGATACACTCCTGAAACATAAGAAAACAGTTTTTTTTTTGGTCCACCATAAATGATTTCAGCTTTGTCCAAAAACACAAGTGGTGCATGTAAAACAGCTGTTTTGCACAATATTAAAAAAAAAAGGCTGCTGCAGGTTAACGTAGAGAAATGCACCAACCTGCAGCAGCCACCAAACTTCATCTTATTTCCATATCAATGCTTCCATGTAATGTTTGTTCTGAACAGCAGATTTCACCCCTTCTTTTTTCTTTCTTCACTTCTTTCAATGTGTTCTGAGTCAGCGCTTTTCTTTTTCTCCAATGTCACTCCTGTGGAACATTTTAAGTACACACCAACATCTATGGTTTTTCTTGACAGAAATGATTCAAAAAAACAACAAAATCTAAAATTAAGGGGCCAATGAAAGAAACAATAAAAAGAAAAATAATAATAGAAGCAAAGATAATGATAATAGGCTTTGCGGCTGAAAGGCTCATTTGGCTGCATGTAGGCCTGGCACATAGGAAACAGGGTTCGTCTCCCAGAGGTCGCAAGGAGATGGATCCAGTTTGGGTTGGGCAAGAACCTTTATAATACTGCCCAACAATGTAGCCACAAGGGGAAACAAGTCTGGGTCTCCCTGTGCCAGTCCCTAGCACGGATAAAAATACAGAGTTGTGTCAGGAAGGACATCTGACGTAAAACTCTCTGCCAAACCACCTGTGCAAATCAGTGAAAGCTGATTCCTGTGGTGAGCCCTGAATGGTGATCAGCAAGAAGATGTTATGCTAAAAAAGGAGTACTAAAGCCTTAGTCCCAGCTGCCCTTACGAGTTGCCAGCTGTTTGTAGGTGAGAAATGGTCAAACCTGTGCGGAATATGCATGAAATATTAAGGTCATAGACTGCTTGGTAAGTTAATAGAGCGAAAATGTTCATGCACATTTTTATCTTCCGGCAAGCTGTAGATAGCATGTCCTGTGTTCCCATGATGCTCTTGCATCACGGAAACTGCAAGAAAAAACCTCAGCTCCTCTTAAGATACAGACGCTCCTTTCTACGACCCTCCATGGACCCGGATAACCCTAAAAACCCAAAGCACCAACACCAGTGCATGTGATGAAGCTATAAAGCATCTCAATCAAAATTACAAAACATTTTTTAAATTGTTTAAATGGTTCTCTCAAAGAGTTTATAAAAAAATATATCCAACCAAAAAGTATCAAACAACTAATTCATGTCTCTATTGTGAAAAGACAAAAGTTCAGATAAAGATAATTATCATAACTAACTACTTTGGTGCTTACTTTGGTCGAATTCATGCTTGGGGTGTTCAGACTTACCATCCTTCGATCGCACTCTTTGAGGACTCTAGTTTTCACTTCCATCAGCTCCTGAAGCTCCTCATTGTGCTTTTTTTCTTGCTGAAGCACTTCCAAGATTCTCATTTTGGACTCCACAACCTTTTGCAAATGCACAGCTTTCAGGTATTCTTGGTCAATCAGCTTTTGATTTGGTTCCAGTGAGGGAATGTCCTGGAGCTCTTGAAAGGTGACAGTGAGAAAGATCTGAGTGGCTTCTTTCTCTGATTGGAAGTCCATGTCTTTCAGCACCTCACTTGCAATGAGGCCTACGCTGTTTTCTAGAATTGACTCCCAGGTTTTAAGTCTCTCCTCACTTTGCTTAAGCCTCTGTTGCTCCACAATGAGCTGCGAGGGATTCAGATCAGGAGAAATCTTCTGAAGTCTGCAACTAGCCTCCCAACACAATGTATTCATCAGAGGAAGTCGGATCAGGAGTGTCTGACACACTTCCTGCAGATCCCTGCTGTTGTCTTTAACTTTGTCATGAATCTTCTCCCTGAGTTCCTCCACACACCTCCTCGTGTTCAAGTAACTCTCATGCTCTCTGGCTTTCAGTTCCAGGCTAATAATTTTGCTCTGAAGTTCAGAAATGACAGAGTTCAGTTTACTTGTCTTTTCTTGGGGAATCCACGGTATGAGAAGATCAATTTGAGACTTTTGCTCTAGCATCATGTACTTCCAGGGTTCTATAGCTTGCAGAGACTCTTTTGTGATGGGGAACACGTATCTGCTGAGATCCACAGACATCTGCCTCAGGCTTTTTTCAAGAACCGTCAGCTGCTTCTTCCTTGAATCTATGGTCTGAATGAGCTCCTCAATTTCCTCTTTGCTCAATGTTGCTCTGTTGATGATGCCTGCAATGTCTGCTTTGAGGTTCATTATCTTGTCATAAAGCTGACAAGTCTCTGTCACACTGAGCTCAGATGAAATGTCCCTACTTGTCATGAGGAGAGCCTCACAGATGGCAGCCTGCCTCTCTGCCTCAGCGAGGGTCCCTTGGATCTGGTGAAGCCTGAGATTCAGTTTAGAAAAACTCCGGAGCTCAGCGTCTGTTGATCTTGACACCTCTGACTGCAGATGAGCCACAACCCAGGAGTCCAGGTCAGCAATCTGCTCAGAAAGCTTCTCTCTGGTCTGGAGTGCAAACTCTATGTCTTTTATGGCCTGGGACAGCTTATCAGAGGTGGACCTAGAGAGTTCCTCGAGGCTTTCCAGGGATGTTTGGATGATGGGCACCTCCTCTGCTTGGTCCAGTGATGGAAGGAGCTCCACTACTTCTTCCTCCAGAGTCTCTAGCTGGTCCTGCTTTGTTATCACGTCAGATTTCAGTTTCTTCAGATCCCTGAACTGCCAATAAACTTCTTCAGGAAGAAGAGGCACCCTCTTCCTCTTGCACTCAATGTCACACTCAGTTTTTTTGGCCCAGGCAAGACCATCACTCATCACAGTGAGCATTTTCTCCATGATGGGGTTGCTGTGGTTCTTAGTTTGAGAAGAAACCAGCTCCCCTGTGAAGTAAAGCTCCTCTTTGATCTCATGGAGCCTCTGATGAATATTCTCTGATTCATGCTCCCAGCGTGAGCTGAGCAGCAGCTCCGTGGAGAGCTGCTGGAAATGGAGGTACTGCTGCTGGGCTCCTCTTATTTTGGCATTTGCTTCCATAAGCAGCTGTGCATCCTTCCAATTCCACTGACCATCTGAGGAGGACATTGTTTTAAGATGATTCCTGGTCATCTTGAGGTAGTCCTGTAGACCTGATAGATCTGACAGGAGACTGCTGCTCTGCTGAAAGTAGACATTTGTGTGTTGAAGAACATGCTCCATCCTCCTCTCCAGAGATTTCCACTTTTCCTGTAGGCTCTTTTGGTCCATCAGGACAGCTTCTCGGTCAGATGTGTTGAGATGAAGACAAAGCTTTGTGATGATCATAAGCAAATCCCCAAGAACTGTTCTGTTTTCCTCCATGCTCCTCTGTAAAAAGCAAAGCTGCTCCACCTCCTTTTGGGTGCTCGCTTCTGGAGACCTGCAAGAAAAATTCTTACTGCAGATCAGGACATTAAAAAAAATGTTAAGAGGAGAACTAACATTCACAATGAAGATGTTTTTTTTTTTATCACAAAGCTTAGTTTGCAGTTTCAGTTGATGTTTTTGAGAAAGTCTGAGCTTACATTTTTCTGTAAATATCCCAAAGTGGCTTTAAGTATGCAGCATTAACTGACAGACTCACATTTTCACAGCATCCAGCTCTGCAGTCAGCCTGTCCACCGTGGTCCTTGCTGCCTGGATCTGTCTGCAGTAATCTGTCACCAGCTGCAGCTGGATCTCTTTGTTCTGGATGACAGCAGCTGCATCTTGCACTGCAGAGCTCCACAGGACCTTCAGGGCCTCCTCAGGTTTTGGTTTTCCCCTTTTTAGCTGACTGAACGATGTCAGCTGCCCCTGGATCAGCTCTGTGCATTCCTGAGCTCAGCAGGAAAGTAAAGTTAGTAAAAGCTTGTATATCTCAGGCAACCTTTACCTGTATTAACCATGAAGGGGTTGCCTTTGCAAACAGATGTATTTAACTCGTCATATGTGAATACAAATAGTTCTATAATCAATCAGATTCTTCTGCTACACTATTCAAATATGTCTTTGTTTATTTAATACTTAGCTGTTATCTTTACTTGTAGCTGTTTATCTAGACGTGTTTGTTTATTGGACATAAACTTGTTATTCAACCATGTAGTTATAGAATAATTTAAGCTCACTTTTCTTTAATAGTTTTAGCACATCACCTGTCCGTCCGGGGTTGAGGATCCCTCCTTCATGTGGGAAACCTTGAAGTTTCTTAGTTTTTTTTAATGAGTTTTTCCTCACTGAGAAGGAGGGTGTAAGGAC